>JAVYIG010001666.1:305000-310712 GCA_035222895.1 Strongylocentrotus droebachiensis | reverse complement strand
TGCACGCAAGTAAGATTGAGCGGATGATACAACGTTTTCCATATGGGAGGGGGGAAAGGAGGGGCACCGGTTAAAGAATAACCTGTGAAGACAATAATCACTCTAGTAACTGTTAATCGCAATTGTCCTTAAAATGCAATTTATTCTGGTAGGACCACCCCCTCAGGCGCGGATCCACAGGGGGGGGACCCGACGGGCCTAGCCCCCCAAATAAATAGCGCCTCTTACCCCACCCCCACCCCCCCCCCGCTTATTCACCGGCTGGCTGAGTCGCATTAAATATTTTTTCACGGATTGCCCCCCCCCCCCCCCACCCCCCCCCCCCCCCCCCCTTGCCGCCGGCTGGATCCGCCACTGCACACCCCTCCTCCAATTTTCAACTAATGCCCCATCTTTGAATGTTAAAGTAGGCCTATCAGCAGACACTGCATGATCCGCAATACAACCGTTTTCCTCATCATACAACAAGGTGTTTTAAACAATTACAATTAGCGGTTTCGTAAGTCAAATCTGTTTGCCCATAAATGTGGCGTACGTGGCCAAATCAATAACTGTGATAATTAAAATAACGGTTATGTAATGCTAATTACTTCCGATTTACTTTTCTGCATCATTGCCGAGATTATCTTCGTCTTTTGAAAGCGTGAATAACTGAGGGCTGTAAATCAGTTGAGTTTTTATGTTTCGTTTGTGTTGAGACATTGCAGAGGAACTGCAGTCCTGGATAAGATCTTTACCGACATGGGAGGTGACTATCACGACTCTGTGATTACTGCACCCAATAGGGAAAAGCGACCACATGGTTTATTTCTCTAAAACCAAAGAGTGGTCAGATCCCTCGACAGAGATCACAGTACTTCAGTCGACCTTTTCGAGACTCCTCTTTGCGATCTTTTGGGCAGTGGGTAACGCAGGTGGACTGGTCTGAGCTAGACGAGTTGACTGATACCGGACATGAAAGCTACCCGGTTCCAACAAATTCTAACAGCTCAGTATAGATTACACTTTGAACAAATCTCCATCGTCCGTCGGCCAAAGGATAAAGAATGGATGAACAACTATATCAGACGACTGATAAGAACTCGTGATGCACACTTTTGTCGAGGGGATGTTCGTGCGTACAATCAAGCTCGTAATCTTGTGCAGCGAGATATTTTCCGCTCCAAGAAGAATTTCTACGCCCGGAAGATTCAACAGTTGAAACAGAGCGAACCTGGTAAATGGCACCAGCAGATAAGGAATAACACTGGATTGCGCAAAGCACCCACTTCTGCTGAAGAAAACAGATAAACTTCCAGCAGAGATCGCTCATGAATTGAACTGTCACTTTGCTAGGATCTGTAATGAACTTCCTTCTCTCAACTTGGCTGCCCTATCGGCTTACCTTCCTGGGCCTCGTCCCCCAACCATAGATAGGGAGGAAGTCTACAAACGGCTCAGAAGGTTGAATGCATCAAAGGCTGGACACCCAACTGATGTCCCCATCCGACTCTTAAAGGAGTTTGCGTATGAACTGTCATTACCCCTGACCATCATCTTCAATAATTGTCTTAACAATGGACACTTTCCAAGCTCTTGGAAAACTGCATCAGTGTGTCCTGTTCCGAAGACATCACCAGTCACCGAGTACAACCAGCTTCGACCAATTTCGATCACACCGATCATAGCACGTGTTTTTGAAGGCTATTCCTGGCAGAATGGGTGATGGCTGATATCAAACACCAAATCGATCCAAAGCAATTTGGTAATATGAAAGGCAGCTCTGTGTCACATTACCTAGTCAGCCTGCTAGATGATCTTCAGCGGGGCCTGGATAAGCCAAGTCATCATGCCACGATTTGTACAATCGACTTCATGAAGGCCTTTGACCTCATCGACCATACGAAGGCTTTACAGAAGCTGATTCAACTGGATGTCAACCCGGCCATCATCACAGTGATAGCTAGTTTTCTCACGCAACGTACGCAGACAACTCGATATTGCGGTACATCATCATCTGAGCAAGAGCTATCATGTGGGGAACCAAACTCGGTCCGGTAATCTTCCTAATCATGATCAACGATGCCGCCGAGACTACCTCCAAGAGATGGAAGTATGTTGATGATGTAACTATTGGTGAAGTTGTCCATAAAGCAGAGCCAAGTCATCTACAGTCTCATGTGGATGCTCTATCTACATGGAGTGAGTTGAATTCAATGAAACCAAAGCCTGAAAAATGTAAGGTGATGCATGTAAGTTTCCTGCGTAATGGTCCACCTTCACCGGTGATTACTATTGGAAATCAAGTTTTGGAGTCTGTAACGTCGCTTCGCCTGCTTGGTGTTATCATTCAGACAAACCTCAAGTGGGATCTACAAGTGGAACAGGTGATCAAACGTGCATCCAGACGTCTTTATATCCTGTGCAAATTGAAGAGGAATGGAGTTCCAACCAGTGATCTTGTGCTCATATACACAATGTATATCCGACCATTGATGGAATATTGTGCACCAGTGTGGAGCAGTAGCCTGACAACACAGCAGTCAGATAGCATTGAGCGGGTACAGCGTAGATCACTCAGGATGATATCATACCCTGTCCCTGATCAACATCACTACGAGGAACTCCTGAGCAGCTTCGGCATTCCCTCCCTTGCCAGGCGAAGAAATGACTTACTTACCAACTTTGCCAAATCAATCCTTGTCTCCTCGCGACACCGTGATTTGCTTCCGGCTGAACGACAGCATCTCTCGCGAGGTGGACTTAGGAATTCCAACCACCTACACATTCCTTATGCAAGAACTCAACGATACAGAAAATCAAGTGTCCCCACACTTGTCAAACTGGTCAATGCTCAGTTGTAGATCATCTATAATAATGTATCCTATTTGTTTTTCTTCTTCTTTATAATAATATTATAGTTATTGTTTTGTTACTTTGTTTAATTGAACTCAAGATCGATCCCCAAATCAAAATTTCGTGCACATATTATTGAGTGCTCTTCATTTTTCTTATAAAGTTGTTCTTAAACCACCGTTTATAATTCTGCTGCAATAACATATTTTCGCTCAACTTTAATTTAAAATGTAATGTGGAAACTCAACAGTCATAAGAATTTGTGTATGCTCATAGGCATTATACATCACTTTATATGAAATGCTTGAATGATATATTTTTAATGTAATAATTCCATTCAACATAATTTGACCTTACCTGTCAGGCTGTCACACAACAGACACACCTGCATGTATACTTTTTCAGTCTATCGATCTCATTTTAACATTTGTAATATAATAATTTCCTCTCTCTCTCTCTATGTATATATATATATATTTTTTAAATAATTTTTTTTTTATTTAAAGATTAGTTTTACTTGTAATAATTGGTTCAATATTTCAAATAACTGTTAAAGGTTGTTCATCCATCTATTATCATTTATTTATATATGTATATAACTTTAGGTATGAACAATAATGTTAACTTTATCTTTTATCATTTTTATTGTACATTTGTATGATCATTCCTGTTTTGTATGCAACTTTTTATGTAAACATTGCATTATTGGTCCCTGGACTACTGCATTGTACATTTTATATGTTGATATTAATAAACCGAAATTGAATTGAATTGAATTGAATTAAAAATTGGTATAAAATTGAGAACTACCCAGTTGTTTATAGATAATTTTTTGGAGAAAGATTAAACAGCAAGACCTTCAGTGAATCTGTCAGTTTATGAAGAGGAGTCATTTTGGTGAGATACTGTAATCAATAATATTGTGCTCAGAGTTAGAAGGAAGTTTCTGAAATGAATCGTATTGCAGTCAGTGACAAGATGGAATCTGGTAACAAACAAGAACAACCTCCTAGAGCAAATGGAACGGTGAATCCTCTTTGGAGTATGATATCGGATCCACTCATCTTTACAATGAAGATAACAGGAGTCTACCATGAAACATCTTCAAGAAGCGCAATCAAAGTTCAGCCCGAAGGTGCAGGGTGGTTTCCTGATCCTAAACCGTCTAGGTCGAGGAGTTGGCTGAATCGCCTTTTTCAGTTCTACCACGCGCTCGTATGCACCTATCTATGGCTGAATGCAATCCGGATGACCTACGCTATCATATTGAATGCCATGTCTGGAGGATTCAGGGAGGATCATATTTCATTGGTTGTCTGGTATTACAACACTGCAGCCAATAATACCATCATGTTCGCGATGTGCTACAGGGAAAACGGCATGGCCCTCTTCCAGCGTCACTGGAACTCGTCCGTCACATCCCTCCACGCAAGAAGTACATGCTCCTTGCTCCAAGCGACTCACAACCTTAAGGTGGATGTGGATTCGAAGGTTCCGAAAAGGCACAACAAATTTGCTGTCCATGCAGCAATAATATGTTCTTGTTTCTCTCTCTTGAACACTGCTGCTTTTGGATACCTTGCGTTTGGCTTCGGAATAAACCCGGAGAGCTCGTCCGGTCTTTGTGGCCCGTGGTATTCAGAACTCTTTTGCGGCATCAACTTGATTTCCTTAACTTTCGGAGCGGCTGCATGCGTCTTTCCAGTCGCTCTGTACTCGCTCATATGTCGTATATTTCGGCAGAATTCACTAATTTATCTGAAGAATTTGACCAGGTTGTCAACTCTCCTCGCCCGATGGACAAAACAAAACTGAACTGTTTTCGACGAAGACATGCTATTGTATGCCACACTGTCAAAGTTGCTGATGACGTCTTTTCTCTTTTCGTAGCTGTGATGTACTTGGCAAACGTTCCCTGTGCTATTTTCCTGCTGTATCAGCTCTTTTACCTAGGTGGCGAATGGTTATACGTTGGATTTACACTTTTCTGGCTCTTCTCCTGTTTCAGCAATTTATCAGTGCTGTCTTATTTTGCAGTGCAGGTCTATGAAAAGGTACAACTTCAGTCGGGTAAAGCGAACAAGTCCCCAAAGTTATTACGATGTTTTGCAAACTAATGATAATTTTTTATACTATATTAGTGTAATCCGTTTTATTATCCATTTCCAGAAAGCAAGTTGCAAACAAGGAATATTTACTTGCCGACAAAACGTAATTCTATCTATTAAAGCAAATTTCACAGTATAATGTTTCTCCGAAAAAGCCCCCCCCCCCCCCCTCCGCCACCGGCAAACAGTTGCATTTGGGTCAACTATATAAGAAGAACATTATTATTATTACCAACTTATAATAAGAGATGGTTATTTATATGTATATGGGGTTCTCTTAAGCGAGTATATGTAGTTTCAGGAATGTTAAATATCTATGTTAACTCTGATTTATAAACCACTACTTCATTCTTTGTTGATCTTTGCCCTTTGTATTTTTAAAATGTGCTTTTTAAATGCCATTTATATCTTGTATACGTCATTGTAGATTTTGGTTTCTTTTATATGAACATATTTTGTATATTTTAGATGTATCGTTAAATGGAGAATAAAGAAGAAACTTAATTATTATTTACCCCCATTGCAGACACATTCCCTTCGCAGACGTGTGCACGAACTACAGATGGACACATTTGACTCGGACTTATCACATGCAGGTAAATTACATTGAAGATTTCTATCAGTTTGATTGATTTTGAATATAATTAAATATAGGTTTCTCCGCTGAAAATAAATGCATGAATCTTGAAAACATGCCTGACGTGCAAAATGAATTCACAAACCTGAATTATGTCGCCCGATTGTTGATTTTTTATGCCCTGATTCTTAA
>JAVYIG010001666.1:0-300000 GCA_035222895.1 Strongylocentrotus droebachiensis | reverse complement strand
TATGACAAATTTATTGTATAATTAGGTTCTTTCAATATTAAATGGCACTGGTAAATGAACGGACCGGAGAAGAAGAAAAGAAATTGAAAGAAAAAAAATTGTAAAAAAAAAGAAAACGTAAGGAGGAGAAGGAGCAAAGGAGATGAAAATAATAACAACAAAAAAACAAAACAGGGGAGGGAGGAGGAGTAAGAGGAGAATAAGAAGAAGAAGGAGGAGGAGGAGAAGGAGATGAGCTAGATGATGAGAATGACTTTAGCTGGGACTAGATGATGATGATGATGATGATGATGATGATGATGATGATGATGATGATGATGATGATGATGATGATTATGATGATATTGATGATGATTATGGTGATGATGATGATCAAGCCTTTTATTAAGTCAAAGCAGACCGGGAGCCAAATATCTGAAAAGGCGGCTCCCGGTCCTTAATTTTTGTAGAGAACCGGGAGCCGTTTTCCAGGACCAGGAGCCGTTTCCAAAATTGATGAAAATATGTATTCTTTTAAATTATTTGTTAAACGTTACCTTTTATTTATACATACGGTAGTTTACATTATGAGCACTCTAATATTAAATCACTCATACCTTGGATAAATCTGTCATATGTAGTTGTTGTAGTTCATGTTTAACACTATTTTCATGCCGTTAAATGTCAAAAATTGAAAAATGTTAGGAAGGGGGGAATTAAATTATTTTTATAAAAAAAATACTTAAGAAAAAACATCTATAATGACAATGCAGAGCTGCCAACCTGTCACTTTCAAAAAACATATTATTCAGCTTGAAAAAGCATATTTTAGGTGAAAAAACAGATTTTGCCTGTTTAACGTGTTCGTTATTTAGACCTGTCACTTAAAAAAAAAAAAAAAAAAAAAAAAAAAAAAAATTAAAAAAAAAATTAAAAAAAAAAATAAAAAAAAATTGTTAACTATATTTACCTATTTTATCAGAAAAATCCATTATTTAAAACATCACAGAATTTTAGTCAATGAGTACGAGGGCCGCTGAATCAAGGAAAGTCTGGAGTTGCAATCAACTTTGTACATAAAGTCAATGCATCGATCAGCAGGTCCGGTGTTCTGTTTTTCATTTGGCTTTTTGAAGATACCATTACATCCGAAAGGCATGCGATAGGCAAAAAAACTGGCAACAAAATCGCCGCTGATTTCTTGATTTTTAGCGCTATTTTGATGAAACTGTTTCTTAAAACTGGGCTAAACCCCCGTGAGCTTTGGAAATATGGCTCCGATTCCGCATTTTTGACAGCAAAATTTGGCTTTTGGGATGGATTTTTGGAAGTTACATCGAGACTTTCTTGTACTGACACTGTGTGTGTAGTGCAGTACAGCACTGATGTCATTTGTGTGTGTATGCATGGCCGTCCTGGGGAAATGCGCTCGTCTTTGAGTGGTGTACATACCCTGTATTGTGTGCTCCGATAGCGGCCGCTCGTATTAGTGCTGCAATTGTTTATGGGCGATTTTAATTAGGATTCTCATTATATAATGATTTGTTAGGGTTCATTCAGTCCACGTTTAACTCGTATCAAGTAAGTTTTTGTCACATTTGTGAACATTTAGTGCTAGACATGTGGAAGTTTATGAAACAGAAAATGTTAATTCTCCCAGACCGGGCGCCAGAAATAAAAATGGACTGGCGCCCGGTACTCATTTTCCCCGTCTTACCGGGCGCCAAAAGTCAGGGACCGTTGGGTAAAAATCGCCCGGCGCCCGGTTAATAAAAGGCTTGATGATGATGATGGAGCGAAGAAGGTCGAGGATAAACAGGAAGTTTCGAAATTATATGGTAAGTTTTATAGCGTAGTGCATGATGCAGCTAGATACAAGTACAAGTGAGTGGAACTCGCGGGCCGGGCATCAGCTGAACACTCGAATTGCATTGATCAACATTATATCACATTCCTGTGTAGAACCCTAATGCGGATGTTGGCCGAGCTTCGCTGAGAAAACCCTTGGAATGATCACTTTCTGATTCTATGTAAGTTATTATGATTGCGTTTTTAACTGAAACAAGAGAGTAATGTTTATTCGCTGTCGGATGGGTTGTTGCTGCTTATAAACAGAACAGAAAGATTTATCTTCTCGTAAATAGTTCGTGCATTTTGTTAACAACAGTCCCAGACGTTCAGATCCACGCATGGAACGTCTTGCAACATCTTGCAATCGGTAGTCGGGTAGTGTTGACTGTTGTGTTTATAATTTCTCGCTGACTGTCTCTGATCTGACACACGAAAATACATTCTTTATTATACAGTCAGTGCGGTTGTGTTGACTTGGTATACATCATCATTATTTTCCTCTTCTTCCTCCTCCTCATTTTCTTCTTCTCCTTCTTCCTTTACTTCTTGGACTTATTATCATTTCTATCATCAGTTTAATGTTGTTATTATTATTATTATCTTTAATAAGTCATTATTTTCTTTTCTTATCTGTCTGTAAATATTACTATTTTAACTAATTAATTGTATACATGTCTGTAATGGACCCCATTGGAAATAAGATCTTGAACTTTCGTGGGTTATCCTGTTCGAGCTGATTTATTTTTGATCTGTTATTATTGTATATTGTTGTATGTTGGAAATGGAAGCTTGTCGAATAAAAAAAATCAATCAATTGATGTTTGTGGATCCCTCTGAATTGCGATAAAATTTTGTGTAACTTATTTTTTATTGTTGTAAATCCTCTTGTTGTCTTGAATTGTATTATTGTTTGTATTTCTCTAGAAATCTAGTCTCTATGTAGGCCCTAATTATTTTCTTTTCTGATCTATCCAACTTGTGTTTTCCATTGAATGAGCATCATCTGTACTTGAATAGTATAATGCAGACTTTGTCATGCCAATTTATTACACATTTATAAGTCTATGTGATAGGCCTAGAAATAGGTTTAAAACAAAACAATGAATTTGTTTAGTTTTGTTGACTTGACTAGACCCCTAGATATTATTTCATACTACTCTTAGAAGAAAGAAGGACAAATCAGAGAAGCAGACTGGTGAAAGTTTGAATGTAATCAGACAAAATATAAGAAAGTTACAAATTTGTGAAACTTTTAATTACTATGCGCTCTTCAAATTGGTTGAGTCAGTAATGTCTGTGTGCTGTAGTGGGGGATAACTCCAACACACAAAATGACTAAAATTAAGTCTTTCAAAAATGTATGATTCAGGAGGGTCTTTATCTTTACAGGACCTGTAATAATATGCTATCCATTACCGGTATATATTTTGAGAATTTGAGTGGTGCCCCAATGGAGAACGCGATACGTAGGAGAAAAACAGAAATTACTATATTAGTTTTCATGACAAATGGGAGCGTTGTCTGTGTCTACGTCACAATCCATGGACCAAATTGCCAATTTGAGATTCACACTTATTAAAGGGATCGTTTAGCAATGTTAAATCTGAGATACATGGTCCTACATGTCACCAGTGTCTGTGATATGGTGTAATATTGAAGCCCTAAAAAATATCGCGCTTCAAAATGATCAAGAAGTGCCTCAAAAAAGTAAAAATCTGTGAGTGACCGGTTTTACCATACCAATCATTAATATCTTGATAATCAGACAGGCGATCGGCTTGTAAAAGTCATGGAGTTCCAGACTGACCTAAAGGTTTATAATTATCATTGCAGCATGAGCTAAATCAAGGATTATTTCTAAAGGATCTAAGACAAAGTTACCGGATCCCTTTAAGTGATCTGATATTTAAAACATTCATGCATGTAATTCTCTTATTATTGGTCTAATTTACTTCAAACTTTCACCATTCCCTTATCTTATTTTTCTACTTTCATACTAATGAATTTATTGCAATGCTTGGATGGTCCTTTCAAGTTGAATTTATTAAAATTAAGAGTCATATAAGAGACATCTATTTGAGTATTTCAAAACAAAATTAGGTCTACTATGAGAGGAAATATAGCAATATCAAACCAATTTGAGAAAACTATGCTATTAAACATCCTGAAAAATGCAAATGATATTGGATTTTGTGTGTGATAATATAATGACATTAATTTTTTATATTTTTGTTTGACTCTACAGTGCGAGAGACGTTGCTGAACATTTCAAAATGTAGTTAATCAAGGCATGTATAGAGCTACTTGGCTGAATCAACAAGAATGGACATTACATTTGCTGAATTCACGTGCAATGACTCCCCTGTCCAATTGAGGTAAGTAGTTAGTTACACTATAATATTTAAAACACAAGTTTCTCCAATGTTCTGTTAATTAATTAATTAATTTGTTTATTTATCTATTGGTTTATTACTTAATTTATTTATTTATTCATTCATTCATTTATTTATTTATTCATTTTTGTTTTTTTATCCACACCTGATTTTATTAATTCCATTTCAATTACTTCTACTTTTTTTCTTCTTCAAATGTGTTTTTGAGTTGAGTTTTGAGTTTGAAGTTTATTATCCAAAACAAAAAGTACATCAATATAACAATCAAATGTGAATGATTAATTAACATTGAAAGGATAAATGGGACCAGAAAATAGCATTTAAAGCTAATCGTGTCTAGTACCACTAACACACAAAAAGTATCACAGCAATAAATGAGAATGTAATGAATAAATATGAATAACTATTGAATACATACCTAAGCTACAAATTATTCTACATCTAGGGTAAATATGTTCTGTGCTTATATACAAAGCTTTGGTATTTTACACTAAATAAAAGATGAAGAATTATATAACATAATATTTACAATAAGGCAAGAGCCTTGGTTCTAAGTTATAAACAACTATTCTATTAACATTTGTGATATAAGAGTTCTACGAAAGCAAGATACTGATGCTTTCACCCGTACAGAAAGGGGTAGATCATTCCAATAGCGTGTGCCTCTGAATGACATTGAAAATTTACCTTGCGTTGTCCTTACTTTAGGCACACTTAACTTCTTACTTTCTCTTTGTCTAGTCTCATAGTTGTGCTCTATGAAACAGCAATACTGAATTAGAGACTGTGGCAATTTATCATTCAATAATTGATACATAAAAACACAAATAGATAATTTATGGAGTTGATACACATTCAATAATTTTAGCTCCTGGAATATCGGTTGTGAATGAGTTCTAATTGGACTAAACGTTATAACTCTTAGTGCCATCTTTTGGCTTAATAATAAACACTTCATGTTCATTTCATAATTACTTCCCCAAACCTCAATTCCGTAGGTCATATGCGGTTGAATTAACGTCTTATACAGTAACAACAAAACACGCCTTGGCACAAACTGTCTTAATCTATATAAAACACCAACCCTTTTCCTGATAAACTTATTAACCCTTTGGATATGAGGTTTCCACGTCAAGTGTTGATCTATATAAATTCCTACAAATGATGCAACATCAACCTGGGCTATTTCAGTCTCTGCTATTTTTAGCACCCCTTGAGTTACTACTGATTGCCTACTCCCTCTTATTAACAAATAATTAGTCTTTAAGAGATTGACTGTAAGTTTATTCACCTTACACCATATGGTCACCTTATCAAGATGCATATTAACTATATTATCCATATCAATTGAATTCTGTCTCGGTGGAAACGTATGAAACAAGTTAGAATCATCGGCAAAAAGTCTAAAATTAAAATAATTTGTTGAGTTTGGCAAATCGTTTATGTACAACAAAAACAGTGTAGGTCCCAAAACAGAACCCTGAGGAACACCACATGTTATTATCTGCTTAAATGAGCTATGTCCATCATAGTTCACAAACTGAAATCTATTACAAAGATAATCTTTAAACCACTGGAGAGGCAGGCCCCTTATTCCATAATGTTCTAATTTTCCAGCCAATATTGCGTGATCAATTGTATCAAAAGCTTTCTGGAAATCTAGGAATACACCTAGTGTTACACTGCCCTTATCCAGTGATTTAAGGACATCATTAACCAAATTAATTAAAGACAACTTAGTACTATAATGTTTACGAAAGCCATACTGGTGCTTATACAAGACATCATTTCTTTCAAAATAATCAAGTAGCCTCTTGTTTACTAATTTCTCAAATATTTTGGCCAAAAGAGGCAAAACTGAAATAGGTCTATAATTGCCTGGGACATTTCTATCCCCTTTTTTAAAAATTGGTGTAACTTTGGCTACTTTCATTGCCTCTGGGAACACACCGTTCAATAATGACTGATTATAAATATAAGATAATGGTTTTGCAATTACTTCAGCAGCATCCTTCAGTAATCGGGCTGGAATATCATCAAAGCCGCAAGCTTTCTTTACATTTAAAGTTAATAAATAGTCCTGTACCTCATAATGAGTAACTGGTTCCCAAAACATAGAGTCAATTATTCCATCACTAAGATAACCTTTGAATGTAATAACATCGTCAACATTACCATTAATAGATTTAGCAAGGTTAGGCCCAACGTTCACAAAAAAATCATTAAAGCCTTCTGATATTTCTTTCCCTGAGGTTACAACTTTCTTACTACCATTTTCATCAACACAGAGCTTATCTACATGTGACGTTTTTACTTTACTGTTTCCACTCTTCAATAGCTTATTTATTGACTTCCATGTTTGCGCTGTGTCACCTTTATACATTTCAAATACGTCACTATAATATTTCCTCTTCGCATTCCTCAAAACTGTAGTTAAAACATTTCTATACGTCCTATATTTTTTCAAATTATCTTCACTATAATTTGATTTTAATACTTTACCATACAATTTATGTTTCTTTTTAATTGACTTCTTAATAGCTGTAGTCAGCCATGGTTTATCATTTTTCCTCCTGGAAGAGTGACGATGAACAATCGGAGCATATTGATCACATATACCTATGAATGATTGTACAAATATATCATATGCTTTATTAACATCAGTACATTCATATACATTTTCCCAGGATTCCAAGAGTAGACTATCCCAAAACTGTTCTTTCTTATAGTTTTTATAACTTCTATATCGTACTTCTCCTTGTGGTTGTAATTTTACTGAGCTATCTTCAAAAATAGCAAATATAGGGAAATGATCAGAAACGTCAGTTACAATTGTACCAGCACATATACGATCTGCACCCATATTTGTGTAAATATGATCAATTAAGGAACCTGACATGGGTGTTACCCTCGTAAGTGTCTTAATTAATTGATGTATCCCCAAACACACTAAGGAAGTAACTAACATTTCAGCATTTACGCTGGGATTATACAAATCAATATTGAAATCACCCATTAAAATACACAACTTTTTATCAACTTTAATCCTTTCTAACACAGACAATAAACTCTCTTGAAACTGGAAAATATCAGTGTTTGGTTTTCTATAAATGACACCTACAACAACGGAACGATCATCTATCTGAACCTCAAGCCATAGTGATTCAGCAAAGTCAATATCATACTTTAACATTTTATATTTCAAAGAAGAGTGAACATAGACTCCAACACCTCCTCCCCGTAAACCAGGGTCCCGGCAATTCACTTCCAAAGTATAACCATCTATCCCAAGGATATCTGCACAAGATACATTCCAGACTTCAGACAATCCAATTAAATGAAATTTTGATTTGATGCATTCTTCATACAATAATCTTAAGGCATCAATATTCTTATTTAAAGATCTAATATTTATATGAGAAATCGTAAAAGCTTTTGAGAACTTTGAACATAATCTGTTATCAAATTCGAATGGGGTTAATTCAAAAGAGTCAATATCAAACAAATTAATGTCTTCGTTAATATCGAACATAATGAAATATTTGGGAATTTAACTCAAAATTGAGTGAAACATACTAGGCAAGGAAATGGAGCTTAAAATCGCCGTATTGGACATTGTCAACTCCAAGTTCAAAGAGATCATCCGGGCTCCGGATGACCTTGTATAGTGTAGTACTCTGATTACAATCGGAGTAGTAAAACTACCTTTTATAGCTTGTATGTACTTGTATCATGAATTTCCTGGTTTCATGTATAGTATTAGAACATGTAGAAACTGAAAGTAATATTAGTACATGTACTTCTTCTGTGTTGTTGTGCAGCTACTTTTATCAATGATAAATTATGAATATAAATGTTTACACTCTTTGAAGTAAGGCTTCCTCTCTGTTGAGATTAAAGGGAATTCAAACCGTGATATTGATAGCAAACTACTCCAGAGGAAAGCAGAAAAACCTGTAATCATCATTAAAAGGTATGGGTTCTTCAAGTTGGCTGAACCGGTGATGTCTCTGTGATGTAGAGGCGGAGAACTTTCAAATTGTTTCAATGCGCAAAATGTCTAAAATTTCATTTCCCCCCAAATCAGAAGGGTCAATTCTCTTTAGAGGACCTATAATAATATGCTATCCACAGTATATTTTGAGTAATGCCCAAAAGGAAATGGCACTATGGAGAAAAACTAAAATTAATGATATGTTCACCGCAAATGGGGTCTTAAGCCCTGATCTGTGTGCAACAGGGGCCCAGGCATTTCCTTTTGTGTAAGATTGGTTGGCCTGTAACAAAGGATTCTGTGCACTATATAGAAGGAAATCAATACTCCTGTTAGAGAAGTTTCATTGATTTGAGTTTGGGGGAGGGCTACTCGATCAATGTAAATTGCTAAGTGTATTTCATGACTAAGACTTTAAGGAGGGTGAAGGATAATGTTGTTCAAAGGGTTGTTTTCAGGACTTCTAAATTACCTTTATATTAATATCCCAATGCAACACTACTCCTATTCTGAACTGACTAAACTAAACCTTATCATATCTGTTGTACATACAGTATTCTTAGTCCAAATAGATGTTAATTGTTTGGGATATCACTTTTGCAATAAAAGAATTAAAGAAACTGGTACAAATAGCTTTAAAAAAAAAAAGGCTGGTACATAAAGAAACGCTGGCACTGAATGTAAATCTAAACGTGTAATTCAGTTTATCAGAATGACAGTTTGATACAAAATGATGTATGGTATATATATGGTATCATTAGGCTCACAATTGAGGAAGTAGAGTTAATTACTATCATATCCTGATGTTATGGTCTTTTACGAGTGCAATAAATCATACATGTAACTTTTGATGATCAGGGCTTTTTTTTTTTTTTTTTTACACATGTGAATTAATACTGCTTTTTATATTTTGCCAAGCTACTTTATTACATGCATACACATTTATGTATAAAATGTAAATAAATATAGAGCTTTTACAATGTATTCAATCCATTGTGTCATGTGCTTTTGAATGAAACATACATTACAAATATAAAGGTTACTTGTTGAGAAGTGACAAGGTAGAAATATGTTTAAGAATAATCACTGTGTTAACCCATCCTTTGTAAATGGAATATAATCCAAATTGTGTTTTCTTGTTAATGAAAATGGTTGCTCAAATTTTCTCTTCTTATGATGTCATAACTAAACTATATAAGTATGTGTGTTTATGTTGTATTGTTTGTAGCTAATAAATTAAATATGTGGAATTACGTCAACATGGGTTTGTGTTCGTTGTAAAATGTTTGTGCAAATAACAAATGTGTAGATTATACTTCCAAGCACTGTCAAGATGTGCTTCTACCAGACTGGAGAGTTTTCATCTTTAATTTGAGAAAAATTCCAAACATTTCTGGCTTGATTCTATTTATGATCACATGACAGAGCTTTTGGCTTTGGTTCAAGATAACATTTTGTTTTTTAAAGATCTTCTCCTTTATTGTTTTCACAGTTTTTCAGTCATAAACCTAGACTTGCATCATGAAGGATGAACTGTTTTAATGATGTTTTTTTCTTCTTTTTCTTGCCTTACTGCTACAAAAAAGATACCCGGTAATGCTTCTAAGCAAGCAATCTAGAGACCTTTCATTTTAAGACTTTTCTAAGGGACTTTAGAAATTTAGAGGATTATTGCCTTACCAAAGGGCATTACAGTTTCAACTGTAGACGTCCTACATGTAGATATGAGGCTGCTGCTCTACCACTGAGCCATCACATGATTACGCTTGTAAAACAAAAGTGAAATTGTCTTCATTTATCTAAGTGTTATTTAGAATATTATATTTATTTGTCGGAGACCATTATTGGCTGGGTAGGCCTACATTGCACTGGTATTACAAATCTTGCATCAAAGTCAACTATTTGGAGGATATCATTATAGAATTGAAACTTGCCATTTTTTGTGAAAAATCATTGGTTTGATTGATAAGTTTAGGAAATTCTGTGTACCCTGCTTGTCTGAAAATGCATCAATCCTTTCTTGCAGTAGTTGAGTGAGGGCAGCAGACATGAATTTCCTACAGGTCTTGATGGATGTACAGTCACTTAGATCTTTTTTTTTCTCTTCAGAATAAAAATGTGAATAAAATGGATGTTTGGGATGGGTACATCGTTGTAGGACAATAGGCTGATGTTACACAGTCTAAGTTTTGTTCAAAATATGCAAAATTGATAAGGTGTTGTAATCTGCTTAATTTTTTAGACCTTTCTATAATTCTCATTTGTAAGTAAAATACTCTTTGATATAACAAATACATCTAGGAGCTGGGGATGCAAGAACCCCTCCCCCCTCCCCCCCATCCCCAAGCCCCTTCCCTCAAATATTCTTCTAACACTGCTCCTGCAAACTGTATGATGTATTCGTGGGAAATAAATACAGGGACTCAGCACTGTTTATTTTCAAATATCATATTGAGTACATTATTTGTACTTTTTCCAAGGTGATTCTGGTGGAATGTAAAGATGGGAATAATAGTATTTTATTTTCACAAACCTGACCTGCCTCTTTGCCTCTTCTAAGAGAGCGACAAGAGGCTAAATTCATATTTGCCATGTCAAACTGGTGAATGATGGAAAGGTGTTTACCCGTACAACATCATGTAGCCATAAAATTATACTCATTACCTGGGACATGTTTATTAAGAATGGCAGTTCGTCATGACAGTTGTCGTAGCTTATGCTGTCTGTGATTCCTGGAAACACTTATCGTCTGTAGATGATACAGGATGTTTCATTTCTCCCAATCCATGTTTAATCATTTTTTTAATTTGTGAATACATCAATTAACCACCATGTTGTGATTTGAGAATTGATTATTGCTCCCTGTCAAGTGTCAATCAATCGTCACAATATGGTCTCTATTTACTGGTCTCATTAAGCTGCAATGTAGTTCAGTGATCTCACATGATACCTGACTATTTATCTTGCTATATTGAGGGGTCAGTGACACAAAGACGTAACTCCATTTTGGTCATTTTGAGAAAAAGTGGTTTACATGTATGTGTCACTGAGCAGTCGGGCCTTAAGGAGTTAAGTCTGTGTTTCACTAGCCATTGACTTCAACTGGGTGTTGGGTTGAGCTAAGTCTATGTGTTTCCTAGAAAGCCCACATTTTTCTGAACATTTTGATATCAAATACTCATTTTGGCAAAATATGGAGTTATGTCTTTGTGTCACTGAAGTGAACCGTCCATATGTAGGTCTGTAGAGCTGTGATATAAAAAGCTGAAGCTGTTATTGATGTTTATATGGCATTCAACACTCTGAAACTAATGAGGTTCTACAGACTGATTAAAGCTTGTTTTTGTGATCTCATGTGAGATTATTATCTGACCCTCTGTGATATAATGGCCTAATAAAAACCCAATTTTTTTTTCCCAATTTTTTTTTTTTTTTTTTTTTCTTTATTACCTGATTTTCCCAATTTTTCCCTCATTTTCTCCATTCTTCCTGATTTTTCCCTAATTTTCTCCATTCTTCCTGATTTCTTCCTGATTTTTCCCTATTATTTCCCAATTTTTCTTACTCAAAGGGGGGGGGGGGCATGTTGTTAGATGCCATTTTCCCCCTGAATCCTCTTTTTTTTTAACTTAAAGGACAAGTCCACTCGAAAAATAAGTTACTTTCAATAAAAGCAGAAAAATCAGACAAACCAATCAAAACAAGTTTGAGCAAAATCGGATAACTAATAAGAAAGTTATGAATTTTTGAAAAAGTATGTAAAACTATGGAACAATGAGATTCACGACACAAATTGCCAAGATAGTTATCAGTTTGTGACGTCATGTCCTCACAACTTATCAATTGCTTTATATAGTTGAATCCAATTAATTTCCCTTTTTATCCCCCAAAACTTGATTTCACCTTCGCCCAGGTTATATGATTTGTATCATATTGCGTGCATGACATTTCCCAATTTTTTTAATGAATTTTGAAGAATTGATACTATTTTCCGAATATTGTATTTCATAATTATTGATTTTTATATAAATAGTTTATCAAAATTCAATTTTTCATGATTTAAATGGACAAAAATTACTCTTTATTTGTGCATCCACACAAAAACATATTACTAACAATCTAACTTGGATGCTGGTGTGAAGAAATAAGATTCTTAGGGTGAAAATAGGAAATTTATATTATTAATATAAAGAAAATAATTAGTGGATAGTGAGGACCATACGTCACAGACTCATGAGTGAGTTGCCAATTTGTGTAGTGATTTAAAAAAAAATCATGTCATTAAAAATTCATAACTTTCTTATTAGTCATCCGATTTTGCTCAAACTTTTTTTGATTGGTTTGTCTGATTTTTCTGGTTCTATTAAAAGTAACTTGTTTTTGGAGTGGACTTGGGCTTTAAGGGGGGGGGGGTGTTCACTATCACCCCTGGATATATCTCTGTAGAGCTGTGAATAAATCATGCAGAGTGGGACAAAAAGTGAAGCCATTATTGATGAAGTACGGTAGTTAACACTTCAATTCTTATACAGTAGGCTTGCGGGTTCACCATGTGAGATAGAGAGAGAGGGTTGAGGAATCCTGAAAAGGGACTCTGAAGAGTCTGAGACCCCGTTCTCACTCACTTTGAGAGCGCTCCAAGTTAGACCGCTCCAGACCGCTCCAGAGGAACGGGTCTTGAGGAACGGTTTGCGAGCGTTCACACTCCGAGCAGTTTTTATGGCTCAAACCGCTCCACGAGTCAAAGTGGTCTTGTTGCTATGGCAGCTCAGGTAGTACCGTACTACATGCTTCGCACGCAACGTCACTAGCTCACTTCCGCTCAAAGTACGCTTTCCGTTCACATTGCACGTTAGAGCGCTCTGGAGCGCTCTTAATAAGACCCGCTCCTCAAGACCACCTCGGAAGGTGGACTTCTGGAGCGGTCCAGAAGTCCGCTTCCTGGACCACTTTGAGCGTTCTCACTCACCTAAGAACCGCTCCTGAGGAGCGGGTCTTAGTTAGAGCGCTCCAGAGCGCTCCAACGAAGTGAGTGAGAACAGGGTCTAAACCTCTCTCTCTATCTCACACATGGTGAACCCGCAAGCCTACTGTATATCTTCATCACCATGCAAGCCAACACTTACAAGCAGCATCTAACTTCAATTCTTGACAGCAACATGTAGTCTTGACTATTTTACCATGTCCATGAAGATGGACACACATAACATCATGTTTGATCTGAAACATATTTTTGTCCATATCATTCAGGAGAGCTGCGAATAAAATGATACTGTGTGGAATAGAAAATGAAACTGTTGACCACATGGTATAAACATTTCAAAACTTGGCAGCCACATTTAGCACTACTTTACCATGTTCATTGATCATGTGATGTCACAATGCTTTATAGTCAGCTTGCTTTAAAGTAAAATACTTAGATGTGATCTGAATAAAGTTAAGACATATTACTTAGCCAAGCATAATTCTAAGTGAAATACTGACTTATTCTGCAGCCTGAATTGAACATGGTCCCTGGTCTGTCAGTAAAGTTGTGAACATTGTGGAGTAGAAAGTGTAGCTGTTATTGATGATCTTATGGTATTCAATACTTCAACACTTGACATCATACTAGATGCCAGTTCATGTTGTTTTGTATTTTCATTATGAATCTTGGCATCTTGCCGATGGTTTTTAGTAGAATTATGAATACATTAATAGTGGAATTTAGAAAATAAAACTGTAATGATGAGCATATGGTATTCCATTCTCAAGGCTTTTTCAAACCATAGCACCAATCTATTTTGTTCTAAAGGTATTTGTCTCTTAATAATTTATATCCAGTCAGGTTTAAAATAAACCCAGTATTATGGGCAGCCAGCAGCAAGACAATCGAGAATCACAGAATTCATGAAAATAAAGTTTTCTAGGGATATCATTTGTGCTTTATAAGAGCCATTTTTTGTGTTCTGAAAGCCAAGTCAGAAAAGTAATTAATGTCCCTATAAAACTCAAAATAAAGGAAGAAGACTTTTTTTGGAAGTAATTTTAAATAGATATAATTCAGTCACTTAACCGAGACAACTGAATGTTTTAATATATCTTTCAATAAAAAGGTTGAGATTATTTAGTCTAAATCATAACAAAATGCTTTTTGATGGGACGAATCTGCTATAAATAGCAAAATGTTTTACCCTCTACGGCCTCTAGTCTACCAAGCTAAATATAGGATAAGCGCTTGCTTTCATGTGCTACAGAATAATTTCTATAGAGCCTTCTCAATGCAAATAGAAGAAAACATGTGACCCCAAATGCAAAGGGCATGGGGTGTAGCCAATTTGGAAATGCCATGTACCTTGGGAGGCCTGAATGTATGGTTCCGAAGACGACTCCTTATTTTTTCATGTGGCATCTATAATGCAGGGCTCCATGCTAATTTTGGTGTCAAGGGTTTAGTTCAGTTTTGGTGAAAACCACATGCACTGCACACAGACATTGATACATGGGACTACACATACACAAGTGGCATGAAAGTTTGGTCCAAACATTTTAGCCATTTTTCATTCCAAATATGAGGGCACTGGAAGAGCAATCCATGTTCAGGGGACATTTCTAATATTTTCCAAGAGATCTTTCTTCCAAACTGACATAAAAGGATTGAGAAAGCTAACAAATTATGTTCACCATCACCAAAGCCTGACCTTTGCTTTGAATAATGTGCAAGCACCAGGAACCTGGTGGTGTCCGTGTCAATACTGGTAGAATGATCAAGGGATGCAATCCAGTGTATCTTGGTCATGCCTGTCAGCTCCGAGCAGACCTATCAAGAATCATTCTCTGACAAAATGAGAAAAACCAATATTGCTATCACCACTGACATCCACCGCTGGGAAGGTGGGAATTGAAGCCTTTTTGTTGTCACAGTATCTCAAAACATTTTCGATCATTTACATTGTGTTTAACAATCTGTAGTGGATGAACATTTCTATAAATAGTATTATTATGGTAAAATAGGTTGACTTTCTACTGCATATGATCTTTTTACATGTAGATAAGTTATTTTGAAAACATGTTAATTACAATTTATGTGACATGAAAAGGTCTCTTAGTCTAGCTAATTTGGATTTGAAAGAAAGAGGCAATTAAATAATTCTCAACATAAAGTCAGTGATTAATGCTTAGGATATCTGCAGTTCATTTTCATTGGTAATCATTAATGTAGTCAATACATTGGTAGTTGCTTATTAGTGTAAATATATTTTTGATAATAAATACTAGAGATTACACTGCATGCATGAGCAGAAAGTATAATAATGCCTATTTAATTGATTCCTCTTAACAGGAAATAAACATAACATCTTTAATTGGGTGTCTCAAGCAAAATAAACATACAATATATATTTTTGTTGTTGCTGTGACCTGTAGTATTTATTAATAGTATTTCATTGTGGATGTGTATTTTATCACAATAATGTCACAATTGAATAAATACATTAATGTTACTAGGTTTATTTTATGCAGAAGTTGTATATGGCTAGATGAGCTAGCTGGAATGATATTTGATTATCGCATTCAAAACACACCTTAAATATTCATGAGATTCCAAGATAATCAGAAAAGCTCTTTATATGAATTATTCTGCATTCCTCTTTAGGACACCCATTACGAGATAAATAGAGGTGCTTGCTTCCCACACATTTATTTGAATAACGCTTTAATCCAAGGTGATTTATGGAGACACATTTGTCACTTGGTTACGGATTGAGATCTAAATAACCGATGGCAGCAAAGCATCGCTGTGAAGAAAGATATTATTTTCTCTGAAGTTACGCAGGTGGTGTGTTAGGTATGACGCAGTTATTTTGAGCTTAACTTTGTTTATTGGGCATTTATAAAGTAGCTGCTTAATTGGCAAGATAATGACCAACTATATGCTGCTGAATAGCCATTTTTTCTTAATTGCAGATCTTATTGTTCTTCCTGAGTCAAGGGTGTAATGAAAGCAATGGAAGTACAAAAATCTGCCCTTTTCTCACAATTTCCTACATTCTTGTAATTTAATACCAACAGGTTATGATTGGCATATATATGTATTAATTACAGAAACATGAATTGATGTGCTCACTATAGAAATTTAAGCTTGATGGAAATAATTCTGTCATTACAGATTTTGGAGAAAAAAATGTATATATCATGTACAATTGCCATTGGGCTATCAACATGATAACCACATTCCATGAAATTTTCTTTATTTGCATTCTTCCATGTGAAATTGTGCTTTCCTGTCTCTCATGCATATCCCTCCAGTGGAAGGACGGGTTTCTCATCATCTCCAGTTATTACGGAGGATAATATAACCTATATCATGCCACCATGTCTGATATATATTCCTTGACTGCTTGGACAGCATGGTTGGTTAATAACCTTCTCGCTCAGTCATGTCCATAGTAAAAGGAAGTAAGTGCTTTTAGGCGATTTCTTCCAATGCGTCCTGTAGGACATATGACATTTTCCAAAAATCTCTTATCATTGTTCAATCAATGGTAGTACCAGAAAGTACCATTATTCAATGCTCTTTACACCCCCCTCTTTCTTTCTCTGTTTCTTTCTTATGAGTCTGTGTCTATCTGTCCCCCTCACACACACACTCTCTCTCTCTCTCTCTCTCTATTTCTCTTTCTCTGTTTCTTTCTTTTAAGTCTGTATCTATCTGACCCTACTCTAGCTATGTTCCTGCTCATGAAGTCAACCTTGTTTCCTTTTTTCTCACTATATTCTCAAACTATATTTCTCTGTTTCTCTTATTTTTCTCCTTTGGGTGTCTCTTTTTCTTGATCTTGTTTCTGTCATCTCCATTCCTTCCCATTCCTCCTCTCTCTCTCTCTCTCTTTCTCTCTTTCTCTCTCTCTCTCTCTTTTTCTCCCCTCTCTCTCTCTCCCTCCCCCTCTCTTCTTCATTTGTCTACCCTTCACACTTCTCCTCCTGCTTGCTTTTACATTGTTTAGATAGCACTATTTTCATCAGTTTGATTGCTTGTGAAATGGCATTGCGAACATTGGTTTTGTAGGTGACTTAAAAAATCATTGCAACAATCTTGGTATTGAAGCAGACATGTGTAAAATAATTAAATTGATTTTGGGGGAACGATGTAACAAATCCATATAAGTGGGTTTGGGTGTGGGCGTGTGTGTTGCAGTGTGTATGTGATAGCATTGAATAGTTTGATCTTGAAAGTTAAATGTATGTTTTATTTTATGCTTTAATGAATTATATATTTTTTAAACAGTTTCTGACAGATAATTCCCAATTTTTTTAAAAGTCATGATGATTATGAATCATGTGAATCTAACAACACAATTGTGTAGGGGGGGGGGGGTGTCAGGTTTGAGAAGAGTGCAGAGAGCTGTGTGATGTGGGTGCAAGTCCTTTTACCACCAGCTAATATATGATTACCACTGTGTGTGTGTGGGGGGGGGGGGGGGTGTTTGAGAAGAGTGCAGAGAGCTGTGTGATGTTGGTGCATGTTCACCCTTTTACCACCAGCTGATATATGATTACAGTTGTGTGTAGGGGGTGGGGGGGGGGGGGGGGTTGTCACGTTTGAGAAGAGTGCAGAGAGCTGTGTGATGTGGGTGCACGCTCACCCTTTTACCACCAGCTGATATATGATTACGGTACCACTTTGTGTGTTGGGGGGGGGGGGGTGTTATGTTTGAGAAGAATGCAGAGAGCTGTGTGATGTGGGTGCACGCTCACCCTTTTACCACCAGCTGATATATGATTACGGTACCACTTTGTGTGTTGGGGGGGGGGGGGGGGGGTGTTATGTTTGAGAAGAATGCAGAGAGCTGTGTGATGTGGGTGCACGTTCACCCATTTACCACCAGCTGATATATGATTACACCTGTGTGTTGGCAGGGGGGGGGGGGGGTGTTATGTTTGAGAAGAATGCAGAGAGCTGTGTGATGTGGGTGCATGTTCACCCTTTTACAACCAGCTGATATATGATTACCACTGTGTGTTTTCGGGGGGGGGGGGGGAGGGGGGTGTTATGTTTGAGAAGAGTGAAGAGAGCTGTGTGATGTGGGTGCACGCTCACCCTTTTACCACCAGCTGATATATGATTACCACTGTGTGTGTGTGTGTGTGGGGGGAGTGTTATGTTTGAGAAAAATGAAGAGAGCTCTGTGATGTGGGTGCACGTTCACCCTTTTACCACCAGCTGATATATGATTACCACTATGTGTGTGTGTGTTTGTTGGGGGGTGTTATGTTTGAGAAGAGTGAAGAGAGCTGTGTGATGTGGGTGCACGTTAACCCTTTTACCACCAGCTGATATATGATAACCACTGTGTGTGTGTGGGGGGGGGGGGGGTGTTATGTTTGAGAAGAGTGCAGAGAGCTGTGTGATGTGGGTGCACGTTCACCCTTTTACCACCAGCTGATATATGATAACCACTGTGTGTGTGTGTGTGTGTGGGGGGGGGGGGTGTTATGTTTGAGAAGAGTGCACAGAGCTGTGTGATGTGGTTGCATGTTCACCCTTTTACCACCAGCTGATATATGATTACCACTGTGTATGTGTGTGTGTGGGGGGGGGGGGGTGTTATGTTTGAGAAAAATGAAGAGAGCTGTGTGATGTGGGTGCACGTTCACCCTTTTACCACCAGCTGATATATAGTTACACCTGTGTGTTGGCAGGGGGGGGGGGGTGTTATTCTTGAGAAGAGTGCACAGAGCTGTGTGATGTGGGTGCATGTTCACCCTTTTACCACCAGCTGATATATGATTACCACTGTGTGTGTGTTGGGGGGGGGGGGGGGTGTTATGTTTGAGTAGAGTGAAGAGAGTTGTGTGATGTGGGTGCACGTTCACCCTTTTACCACCAGCTGATGTATGAGTACACCTGTGTGTTGGCAGGGGGGGGGGGGGGTGTTATGTTTGAGTAGAGTGAAGAGAGTTGTGTGATGTGGGTGCATGTTCACCCTTTTACCACCAGCTGATATATAGTTACACCTGTGTGATGGCAGGGGGGGGGGGGTGTTATGTTTGAGAAGAGTGCAGAGAGCTGTGTGATGTGGGTGCACGTTCACCCTTTTACCACCAGCTGATATATGATTACTACTGTGTGTGTGTGTGTAGGGGGGGTATTATGTTTGAGAAGAGTGCACAGAGCTGTGTGATGTGGGTGCATGTTCACCCTTTTACCACCAGCTAATATATTATTACCACTATGTGTGTGTGTGTGTGGGGGGGGGGGGTGTTATGTTTGAGAAAGGTGAAGAGAGCTGTGTGATGTGGGTGCATGTTCACCCTTTTACCACCAGCTAATATATTATTACCACTATGTGTGTGTGTGTGTGGGGGGGGTGTTATGTTTGAGAAAGGTGAAGAGAGCTGTGTGATGTGGGTGCATGTTCACCCTTTTACCACCAGCTGATATATGATTACCACTATGTGTGTGTAGGGGGGGGGGGTGTTATGTTTGAGAAGAGTGAAGAGAGCTGTGTGATGTGGGTGCATGTTCACCCTTTTACCACCAGCTGATATATGATTACACCTGTGTGTTGGAAGGGGGGGGGGGGTGTTATGTTTGAGAAGAGTGAAGAGAGCTGTGTGATGTGGGTGCATGTTCACCCCTTTACCACCAGCTGATATATGATTACTACTGTGTGTGTGTTGGGGGGGGGGGGGGTGTTATGTTTGAGAAAGGTGAAGAGAGCTGTGTGATGTGGGTGCATGTTCACCCCTTTACCACCAGCTGATATATGATTACCACTATGTGTGTGTAGGGGGGGGGGGGGTGTTATGTTTGAGAAGAGTGAAGAGAGCTGTGTGATGTGGTTGCATGTTCACCCTTTTACCACCAGCTGATGTATGAGTACACCTGTGTGTTGGCAGGGGGGGGGGGTGTTATGTTTGAGAAGAGTGCACAGAGCTGTGTGATGTGGTTGCATGTTCACCCTTTTACCACCAGCTGATATATGATTTCCACTGTGTATGTGTGTGTGTGTGGGGGGGGGTGGTGTTATGTTTGAGAAAAATGAAGAGAGCTGTGTGATGTGGGTGCACGTTCACCCTTTTACCACCAGCTGATATATAGTTACACCTGTGTGTTGGCAGGGGGGGGGGGGGTGTTAATCTTGAGAAGAGTGCACAGAGCTGTGTGATGTGGTTGCATTTTCACCCTTTTACCACCAGCTGATATATGATTACACCTGTGTGTTGGAAGGGGGGGGGGGGGGTGTTATGTTTGAGTAGAGTGAAGAGAGTTGTGTGATGTGGGTGCATGTTCACCCTTTTACCACCAGCTGATATATAGTTACACCTGTGTGATGGCAGGGGGGGGGGGGGTGTTATGTTTGAGAAGAGTGCAGAGAGCTGTGTGATGTGGGTGCACGTTCACCCTTTTACCACCAGCTGATATATGATTACTACTGTGTGTGTGTGTGTAGGGGGGGTATTATGTTTGAGAAGAGTGCACAGAGCTGTGTGATGTGGGTGCATGTTCACCCTTTTACCACCAGCTAATATATTATTACCACTATGTGTGTGTGTGTGTGGGGGGGGGGGGGGTGTTATGTTTGAGAAAGGTGAAGAGAGCTGTGTGATGTGGGTGCATGTTCACCCTTTTACCACCAGCTAATATATTATTACCACTATGTGTGTGTGTGTGTGGGGGGGGGGGTGTTATGTTTGAGAAAGGTGAAGAGAGCTGTGTGATGTGGGTGCATGTTCACCCTTTTACCACCAGCTGATATATGATTACCACTATGTGTGTGTAGGGGGGGGGGGTGTTATGTTTGAGAAGAGTGAAGAGAGCTGTGTGATGTGGGTGCATGTTCACCCTTTTACCACCAGCTGATATATGATTACACCTGTGTGTTGGAAGGGGGGGGGGTGTTATGTTTGAGAAGAGTGAAGAGAGCTGTGTGATGTGGGTGCATGTTCACCCCTTTACCACCAGCTGATATATGATTACCACTATGTGTGTGTAGGGGGGGGGGGTGTTATGTTTGAGAAGAGTGAAGAGAGCTGTGTGATGTGGTTGCATGATCACCCTTTTACCACCAGCTGATGTATGAGTACACCTGTGTGTTGGCAGGGGGGGGGGGTGTTATGTTTGAGAAGAGTGCACAGAGCTGTGTGATGTGGTTGCATGTTCACCCTTTTACCACCAGCTGATATATGATTTCCACTGTGTATGTGTGTGTGTGGGGGGGGGGGGGGGGTGGTGTTATGTTTGAGAAAAATGAAGAGAGCTGTGTGATGTGGGTGCACGTTCACCCTTTTACCACCAGCTGATGTATGAGTACACCTGTGTGTTGGCAGGGGGGGGGGGTGTTATGTTTGAGAAGAGTGCACAGAGCTGTGTGATGTGGTTGCATGTTCACCCTTTTACCACCAGCTGATATATGATTTCCACTGTGTATGTGTGTGTGTGGGGGGGGGGGGGGGGGTGGTGTTATGTTTGAGAAAAATGAAGAGAGCTGTGTGATGTGGGTGCACGTTCACCCTTTTACCACCAGCTGATATATAGTTACACCTGTGTGTTGGCAGGGGGGGGGGGGGGGTGTTAATCTTGAGAAGAGTGCACAGAGCTGTGTGATGTGGTTGCATTTTCACCCTTTTACCACCAGCTGATATATGATTACACCTGTGTGTTGGAAGGGGGGGGGGGTGTTATGTTTGAGTAGAGTGAAGAGAGTTGTGTGATGTGGGTTCATGTTCACCCTTTTACCACCAGCTGATATATAGTTACACCTGTGTGATGGCAGGGGGGGGGGGGGTGTTATGTTTGAGAAGAGTGCAGAGAGCTGTGTGATGTGGGTGCACGTTCACCCTTTTACCACCAGCTGATATATGATTACTACTGTGTGTGTGTGTGTAGGGGGGGTATTATGTTTGAGAAGAGTGCACAGAGCTGTGTGATGTGGGTGCATGTTCACCCTTTTACCACCAGCTAATATATTATTACCACTATGTGTGTGTGTGTGTGGGGGGGGGGGGGGGGGTGTTATGTTTGAGAAAGGTGAAGAGAGCTGTGTGATGTGGGTGCATGTTCACCCTTTTACCACCAGCTGATATATGATTACCACTATGTGTGTGTAGGGGGGGGGGGGGTGTTATGTTTGAGAAGAGTGAAGAGAGCTGTGTGATGTGGGTGCATGGTCACCCTTTTACCACCAGCTGATATATGATTACACCTGTGTGTTGGAAGGGGGGGGGTGTTATGTTTGAGAAGAGTGAAGAGAGCTGTGTGATGTGGGTGCATGTTCACCCCTTTACCACCAGCTGATATATGATTACTACTGTGTGTGTGTTGGGGGGGGGGGGGTTTTATGTTTGAGAAAGGTGAAGAGAGCTGTGTGATGTGGGTGCATGTTCACCCCTTTACCACCAGCTGATATATGATTACCACTATGTGTGTGTAGGGGGGGGGGGGTGTCATGTTTGAGAAGAGTGAAGAGAGCTGTGTGATGTGGTTGCATGTTCACCCTTTTACCACCAGCTGATGTATGAGTACACCTGTGTGTTGGCAGGGGGGGGGGGGGGTGTTATGTTTGAGAAGAGTGCACAGAGCTGTGTGATGTGGGTGCATGTTCACCCTTTTACCACCAGCTGATATATGATTACACCTGTGTGTTGGAAGGGGGGGGGGGTGTTATGTTTGAGAAGAGTGAAGAGAGCTGTGTGATGTGGGTGCATGTTCACCCCTTTACCACCAGCTGATATATGATTACTACTGTGTGTGTGTTGGGGGGGGGGGGTTTATGTTTGAGAAGAGTGAAGAGAGCTGTGTGATGCGGGTGCATGTTCACCCTTTTACCACCAGCTGATATATAGTTACACCTGTGTGTTGGCAGAGGGGGGGGGGGGGGGGGGTGTTATGTTTGAGAAGAGTGCACAGAGCTGTGTGATGTGGGTGCATGTTCACCCTTTAACCACCAGCTGATATATGATTACCACTGTGTGTGTGGGGGGGGGGGGTGTTATGTTTGAGAAGAGTAAAGAGAGCTGTGTGATGTGGGTGCCCGTTCACCCTATTACCACCAGCTGATATATGATTACCACTGTGTGTGTGAGGAGGGGGGGGGGGGTGTTATGTTATGTTTGAGAAGAGTTAAGAGAGCTGTGTGATGTGGGTGCACGTTCACCCTTTTACCACCAGCTGATTTATGATTACCACTGTGTGTGTGTGGTGGGGGGGGGGGGTGGTATGTTTTAGAAGAGTGAAGAGAGCTGTGTGATGTGGGTGCACGTTCACCCTTTTACCACCAGCTGATATATGATTATCACTGTGTGTGTGTGGGGGGGGGGGGGGTGTTATGTTTGAGAAGAGTGAAGAGAGCTGTGTGATCTGGGTGCATTTTCACCCTTTTACCACCAGCTGATATATGATTACGACTGTGTGTGTGTGTGGGGGGGGGGGGTGTTATGTTGAGAAGAGTGAAGAGAGCTGTGTGAGGTGGCTGCACGTTCACCATTTTACCACCAGCTGATATATGATTACCACTGTGTGTGTGTGTGTGTGGGGGGGGGGGGGGGGTTGTTATGTTTGAGAAGAGTGAAGGGAGCTGTGTGATGTGGGTGCATGTTCACCCTTTCACCACCAGCTGATATATGATTACCACTGTGTGTGTGTGGGGGGGAGGGGTGTTATGTTTGAGAAGAGTGCAGAGAGCTGTGTGATGTGGGGTGCATTTTCACCCTTTTACCACCAGCTGATATATGATTACGACTGTGTGTACAGGGGTTGTCATGTTTGAGAAGAGTGTAGAGAGCTGTGTGATGTGGCTGCATTTACACCCTTTTACCATTAGCTGATATATGATTACACCTGTGTGTAAGGGGGTTGTCATATTTGAGCAGAGTGCAGAGAGCTGTGTGATGTTGGAGGTAAGCTCCAAGTGTAATCAGTATGTTAAGGTATCTGGCCTGGATATGAAGTCATTATACATCTGGCTGCCGGTAGCCTCATTAGGTATTGGTAGGCCGCTTGATTAATTCCCAACAAACCTTGTTACGCTGTCTCCTAGGAAAACTTGTATGTGACTAAGAACGCATGCCCAATAACAAATTATTCTCTGAAGGCTTTGAAAATGAGAGAAAAGGACCGACCTTGCATACACATGTTTATAGGAGCTCTAATGCTTGAGAACGGCTTGCCTCAATTTCTGTATGCAAAAGGTTCACAATGCATCTCTGGATAAAAGTGATGAGTGTGAATAGTGGTTTGTGTCGTTGCTGCGTCTAGCTAGCTAGGCAGCGGCGGTGCGAGGAGGAATTCATTTTGTAATGTTGTGCTTGAGAGGCTCAGTGAGCCAGAGGTTTTAGATGATGTGTCTCTCGTCGCTAGATTCACACGTGTGCAGCTATCGAATGAACCTCCGCGAGACACAGCTGAGCATACCCCCGCTGGATGCAATTTAGGATTACCATTTTGGATTTTGGGTCAAACTCATTTCCTTGCAAAATATGTGGCTGTGGTTCTCTCATGTTAGTTTTACCCTACACGTATGCTCTCTTTGTGATATATATTGTTGGAATATTGAAAAGACTGCAAACTCTTTGGAATTATGGTCATGATATGGTTGATTGACACAAATCTTTTGTTTTGAGGTGGTATTTTGTTCTTCTTCAGCTCTGAGTGGTTCCTTTAATGTGCAGGGGTTGTTCCCCTCTCAATCCTTGACGGGGAGGACTCTAAATCAGGTTTGAATTCATTATGTTCAGTGTTCATCAAGGATGGTATGTATTGATACTTCAGGATGTATTCTAATGGCTACATGGAAGGATCTATAAAGAAGCCTTGGTGCTAATTAATGAGCATCAAATACCATAGTCTGTCTTTCAGAAGAGTCAATAACATTCAACTTTTTTTGTTTTTGTTACATAGAAAAGCATTTCACTTTGTTTTTTCTCTTATCTTTGTATAGAAGGAGATTGAATATTATTGACACCATATTAACCCTAAGATATTGTGCATACAAGAATTGCTAAAATGTTAAAGGTGGGAAAAAAGAAGTGAATGTTAAAGATAATTCAAGAGAAAGAAGCAGAGACATTTATTAATTAACAACATCATGGTCACATGATAGTTTGGTCAGTTTGATGGAGAATCTATTTGATATTTACATCTTTACACCTTTGTAGGCCTAGTAGTTGTCAGAGCATGGATTTATATAAGATTTTACGAATGTTCATTTATCTGTTGTGATAACTTTTAATATAACAGATTGTTAACATGGTTTATTATGCTTATTTATCTAAATAATTATGTTGTCTCCTGGTTCAATACCTCATTACTTGTATGGATAGACGACAGCAAGGCTGTTATTCCTGTTCATTTGCCTCTTGCCAATGCCAAATAATCAAAGAAATCAATGAAATTTCATCTCTTTCATAAATCCAATGGTGCTCAATGGCTAGTTCACCATCTCCGGTGGACCTTTCAGCTTGTGAGAGATAGCATTCGTAATTATTGACCGCTGTCACGTATTGGATATGTCCACCTGGCCAAATAAATCCCTCTTGACCGAGTTCATTTAGGAGCTGTCTGCCGAGACACTTGGACAGTTAACCTCTCTGCATTTATCCCTGCATCAAGGGTGTTTTTCTGATGCCGCCACAAGTCTTTATCGAGTGAGCTTAGGAGAGAGAGAGGCATTGCTTGAGAGGAGGAGATGTGTTTTAAATATGATTAGGAACCCATTTGTCAGTGAGTTCAAAGGCATTATCGTCAGTGAGTTGTGAAGTAAGATCATTGATGGATCAAAAGCCCTGGGAGAAGCAATATGCTGTTTGCCTTTTTGTGAATGTATAATGACTGAAGGATTTGTTGTGAGTCTCAATGTGGCAGTTTGGATTCAGCCACCATTAATGGAGTGACCTTAATCAAAGGACCCAAAGGTTGGTTTTGGAAGTGATATTAAGCTCTTCCTCAGGTCTTCTGATGCAGCATCTTTGGAAAAAGCTGTAAATTCTGATGGTAGGGTCCTCAGTATTTGTCTCAAGGCTGATAGACATAATCATATGTTTAATTGTGGCCTTCTTTCTTGCTCCTCAATTAGAGCACAAGTTATCGAGGGCTCATATATAGTCTGGTGAGTGGTGATTTTGAAAAATTAATGACAGCTGATGTAAGAAGAGTGCCTTTCTGATCTTTAGGTTTTTGAGAAGCCCTCTATTTTTCTTGGGGGAAGTGTTTTACAAGTCAGTAGTGTTTGTTGATCTGTGGACAGGATATTCAATATAATACAATTATTATTTTAAGGCTAAATTGGACGAGGTGGCTATCATGTTGATTTTATTCATCATAACTCTTGACAAAACTCGTTTTTACAGTGGCTCTTTCTCAATTACTGGGACTCATTTGTTTGTGAAGGGGGGGGGGGGGGGGGGGTTTGCCCTATGCTTCTGAATACATTTTCACTGCATATTTATTCATGCATATGTACTCATTCACTCTTCACAACCAACGTTAATGATAGTCGCACAATAGGGCTCTTGATTATGCCAGCCTTATGTTCCTTTGTTGTTTATAAATTGTTTATAATAACGCAGCCTAGTGGAGACGGCTTCACTTTTTATTTGCCAGTAAAGGTATACATCACTCAGGTGTACTAGGTATATTGCTAACCGCTTTCCTACATCTCTATTTAAGTGTTTTCATATTTGCTGGGCCAGGTGACAGGTGCAAGTACTGCCAAATTTACTGGTATGAATATATTTATCATGGGAGTGCAACATTATTGTGTTTTTTGTAACATTTTAGATGTTCTATGAAATCTACAATTTGCATGGGGATGATATTCTGAATAAAACCTGTTGGACAAAATGGTTTGATTATGATTAGAATTAAGATTGTGTAAAATTTGCAAAATTAGTTACTCAGACAGTAAAAAAAAAGGAGAAGAAAAACCATTTGGAATACTGCCTGCAATCTGCTGACAATTATCAGTAACTCCTTGCAGTATAAATAATTGATGACGATTGACAGACATGTGTACATTTGACGTATTACACAGTCTTTACATAAGTGACAATTGCAAGCTCAGGATCTTGAAGCTGCCAATTTAAAGACTTTCTTTGAGAGCGAACTCTCTTGATCTCTGTGAGCATTATGTCAAGTCTTCTGTCACTGTCCTATCCCAAGACAACTACTTGCTCCTTATGTATTTATGCTGTATACTCCTGCATGGGTGCATTTTTAATTAAGATGGTCTTTACATGATGTTCATAATACTGCCCTAAGACTTTCTAAGTGATAATGGCTAGCTTATGATCTTGAAGGTGTCAATTTGAAGACTTTTTAACTAGTTATTTTACATTGTTATCCCCAGTCTACTTTACTTCTTCAAAGATAGGGTTATGCTTGCCATTGGATTTGGGAGTTGGGGATAGTGCTCAACTCATAGCCTGCCTTTGCAGACTCAAGGAAATATGAAAGCAGTATAAAGAATAATCGTATAAAGAAAGGTATGAAGAAACTCATTTTGATGAGGTTAATTGACGTGGCATCATGATAAGCCCCGCCCAGTTATATGATTTACGTATGATATGACATTCATACTAGAGTGGGATGTGACTGAATAGAAAGGTGGTTTCCTTACACAAACATTTTGTACTTGAATGTAACAACCTTGTTGTGGAGCTATGACTTTTTAATGTATAACATCTACAGATCTAGATATTATACTTGTTATTTGTCTAGTTCAAAACCTCAAGTAGTATGAAGTGGGAGGTTTCAATGTTTACAAAAATCAAATGGTAATCTGTACTGATAGACATGTGTTTACCTTTAAAGTGGAGAGGATGTTATCAAATATTGGTATTATTTAAATATATACTGCTCTAGTTTCTGTCCTTGTTATTTGTCAGAAGTTAAAAACCTTGAACAATGTACAGTGGGTACATGTATGTATGTTTCAGTGTTAGGAAGAGCAAAGAGCAATTTTTATTGATAGATGTGGACAAGCATTTAAACAGAAAGAACGTTACCAGCTGTAGGTATGATGTAGATCTACATCTCTCGATACTGCACTTATTTTTTGTCTAGTTCAAAACCACTTTTTATGAAGACCAACCAGTTTGTCAGTAGTTAAAAGCCTTTAGCAGTGTACAGTGGATACATATATGTTTCAGTGGAAGAGCAAACTGTTATCTTTATTGATAGATGTGGACAAGCATTTGAACAGAAAGAACGTTACCAGATGTAGGTATGATGTAAATGTCTACATCTCTCGATACTGCACTTATTATTTGTCTAGTTCAAAACCACTTTTTATGAAGACCAACCAGTTTGTCAGTAGTTAAAAACCTTTAGCAGTGTACAGTGGATACATATATGTTTCAGTGGAAGAGCAAACTGTTATCTTTATTGATAGATGAGGACAATCATTTAAACAGAAGGAACTTTATCAAATACAGGTATGATGTAAATGTCTACATCTCTCGATACTGCACTTATTATTTGTCTAGTTCAAAACCACTTTTTATGAAGACCAACCAGTTATCTTAATCGATAGATGAAGACAAGCATTCAGAGTTTTCTAAATATAGCTCTGGATAATGTGAAAGCCATGTTTACTTCAGGTAGCATTGAGTGGGAGAGTAGAGAGTTGGAAGAGCATATACTAATCTATGTTAGAGAGAGAGAGGGAGGAGAGAGAATGAGGGAAGGAGGAGGGGGTAGCCAGCCAAAGGGAGGGGGAAAAAGAAAAAAAAATAGGTAAAGTGAGACAGAGGAAGAGAGGAGGAGATGGAAGAGAAAAGGTGAGGTAGAGAGGATTTCAAGGAAAGAGAGAGAGAGAGAGAGATAGAGAAGCCCCATCTGCTACCCATCCGTAAAAATAGCCGCAAAATTTGCGACTATTTTACGGATATGCTACTTTTAGTGGCAGATGTAAACAGATACCAACAAATTATGCATTATTTTGCTTTCTGCTAATTTACTCTCATTTTACAACTTTACGTTTCAGGACCTAGTAATATAAATATGGTGATATTTTTGATAGCTTGCAGTTGTGAACTAGTAGATCTAGTCATTTTCTTAATATAGCTCAAGTGCTTTTAGGTTTATACTACATGTACTGATTGATATAGCTAAGAATACTTGAAGTGCTTATTTTAGCTCGAGAAACCTCATTAATGTGGTTCTAAATACTTGTTATTGTCGCTCTCGACACATGTAGTTCTTGGTATAGTTCCAGATATTTCTTATTTTTGCCCCAGATTATCCAGATATCTCTTAATATAGCACTTTTCTATCCTTGTTATTACTTCTCTATATAGATAATGTGTAGTATAGCTTTCCTTACTTGCTCCAACAATTTTATTTTTTTTACCTTTTAGATGGATAGGATTTGAGAGTAAAAATAGCAGAAACTAATGTTTGCTGACGTTGAAGATATTGAGTAATGTAACATTATTGATATAGTCGGACTAGAGTGTACGATACACTCATGATTATCTAAAAATGATCAATCAGCATGGTTTCAAATAAAGAATATGTTATTTTCCAAAATTCTATTAAATTTGTGAATACTCCTAGCCCCCCCGTTGAAGATATTGAGTAATGTAACATTATTGATATAGTCGGACTAGAGTGTACGATACACTCATGATTATCTAAAAATGATCAATCAGCATGGTTTCAAATAAAGAATATGTTATTTTCCAAAATTCTATTAAATTTGTGAATACTCCTAGCCCCCCCGTTGAAGATATTGAGTAATGTAACATTATTGATATAGTCGGACTAGAGTGTACGATACACTCATGATTATCTAAAAATGATCAATCAGCATGGTTTCAAATAAAGAATATGTTATTTTCCAAAATTCTATTAAATTCGTGAATACTCCTAGCCCCCCCGTTGAAGATATTGAGTAATGTAACATTATTGATATAGTCGGACTAGAGTGTACGATACACTCATGATTATCTAAAAATGATCAATCAGCATGGTTTCAAATAAAGAATATGTTATTTTCCAAAATTCTATTAAATTCGTGAATACTCCTAGCCCCCCCCCCCCCACCCCCCTCATTAAAATTGTGAAATTTTCAGTATTCTGTAATACGATGTGGTCCTAAGTTACCCTTTGGCATAAGCTCTTACCCACCCCACTTACATACATACTCATGTGTCAAGCTCCTGTTAATAGGGGTTGAAGAGAACAGACCTGGGATGGCTAATCAGTTTAACCTCAATTTGTTGACTAACGGAATGACAGTAACCCTCAGTATTTGTTAGCAGAAGATCTCTAACAACATCTCATTAATGACAAAATGTAATTATACCATCTGGTTAGAACCAGGTGGGTGTTAAATCTGTTTGAAAGTACATGTTTTGTATATGAGTTAAAACCCTTCTTGCTCCATACAGACAAAATAAAGATTTCTTTAGCAAAAACATGGTTGTAGTATTTACCAAGATATTCTCCTTGGGCACTTTCTATTATCATTATTTTCATTATTATTATTGTTTTTGCATTTCCTATTGCCTTTAGAAATATATACTTAGTGTAAGAGGCCTTGGTAATGTTTACACATTTCAATAGATAATGTAAATGGTAGCAATTGAGTTTTACCATTTCATTATTTTGGTAAAAATGCACACCATTTAATGTTGATTACATAGAATTTTGTTATGGAACGACTTGCCCTTTTGAGTTTATTTTTGATGTTGACTATAACATCAATGTTTTTGTTGTCTGAAAAGTAGTTAGAAGGCCATTATCTCAGTGCTAATGAGTTAACACCTTTCTGGTTTACTCCTGACAAGATGTTGCCTTTTGAAGTGACAACAAATAGCATTTTGATGACATATGCAGTTTGATGTCATCCTCCAGAGGTGTTGCCTTTTGACGTAACAACACATAGCATTTTGATGACAAATGCAGTTTGATGTCATCCTCCAGAGGTGTTGCCCTTTGACGTAACAACACATAGCATTTTGATGACAAATGCAGTTTGACGTCACATGCAGTTTAATGTTATCCTCCAGTTTGTGTTCAATGATAGGCACATATATTTTTTATTTTATGCTCACAGAAATTTGACTTGAAAAATAAAGGAAGAAAAGAAGGATTTGTATATTTTTCACATTCGTCTGTATTCATCATCTTTAAAGAGTCAGGAGGATGTCAGTAGAGAACACAACTTTTTTTCTAAATAATTTCTGGCATGCTCCAATTGTAGAAGAGGAGTTCTGTACAATTTATATTTTGTCTCCAAGTAAAATTTTCCCTCTGGACACTTTTAGCGGCAATTCCCTCGTACTAATAAATCTTGTTAATGGTTTTTATTTTAGAAGAAAAAGAAGAGTTCTATGCTATTAATGTTTCACCTGAAAATCCAACTATTGACTGAATATTCCCACTAGACAATTCAAGTTTTTAAAATTTATTAATCAAATACATTTCAAGGGCAATTGCTTACTATTTCTCCTGTAATGCTATATTTGTATGAGGAAAATAGAATTTCTATCCATGTAATGTTTTCCTCAAATGAATATTCAATTGCATATTCCTGAAAGGCAAAAAAGAACAAAAACAGATTCGTTCCAATCCAATGATTATTTCAAGGATTATTTTTTTTTTCTATTCCAGTTCTTGTCAGAAGTGAAGAGGAGTTCTGAGCGAATATATTGCCTTCCTGCATGCTGTATTCCTCTGTGATTTGAACTTTTCATTCAAGACATGTCCACTTACCTCAAGCGGTTAGACTTTTATCACACCTCACTTGGGGGGCCTTCCATTAGACCCTCATGTATGGGGGGGGGGGGGGGGTGCATTTTATTGGCATCCATAATCAAGTATCAGAATTGTGATGTGTTAGCTGGATCCTAACTCCTAAGGAGCTCCCCCTCCCCTCCCCCCACCTCGACTTCAAGTGAGGACATACAGAGATCAACTAGTCAAAACGAAGAACATTTTATTTTGTGCCATGTCCTTGTCATACTTCGTTAGCACTGGCATATTGATTTGATTTAAATTGTTTTGCCATTCAGAAGACGTGAGAAAAGATAAAAAGAAAACATTGACGACTAGAATTGGATAGAATTGGGACGTGAAACAAGCAGAGAAGAAGTTTATCATTTCCTTTTCAGTAAAAGCAAATAACTGATCGACCACTTTCTGACAGGTAGAAGGGTAATATATCATTTAGCCCTAATAATTCTTTTGCCATTATATCATAGACTTTGATAGCATTCTTAATAGGCCTTTACACAAAATAATCATTTTATTACCCTGCAGACATGCAAGACTGATTTCTAGTTACGAATGTGTTGAATTAATCATGAACTCATAAAGTTTTCATGTTTAATTTCATTTGTAAAATGAGCTGATGACACCACGTGTGATTCACCTCTATTAGAGCGCAAGTGGAATATGGGGGAAATTTTGAGTTTGATATTGAGATTGAAGCACTTTCAAAATGGTAACATGAATATTTGATGAAGTTTTATGACAGATTCTGTGAAGAGTTGTCTCCAACTTATTGTCACTGTAATTTTGGAAGTAAATTACAAATTCATGAATTTTAAAAGTGCTGACACTTAGTCATCCGTGATGACAAAGATGCAAGTAAAATTTTGTTAAATAACACAGATCTTCAAAATGCCATTAATATAAGGGTCAGTTGATATTACAACCTAGAACTCCTGGTGTTAGACTACATGTTAAAAAGGAATCTCTTGTTATTACTTTTGTTGCACTCCTTTTGCCTGGGAGGGGAAAAGGAAACTAAATCACTATGAGTATGACCTGAATATCTTTCCTCCTATTATAAAAAGATTGCATTGTGCTTGTATCGAGAATACAAATGTCCTTTCTGATCTGACAAATTTGTAACAGGTTGGAGATTCAACCTGAGAGTATTTGGGTTTATGCCAGTGGGAATAACATTGTATGAACATGAGACCATTCCCAACGGGTCAATAAAACTTGATCCCTTTCTATCTAGCTGCATATCATCACACCAAGCTTGTCACTTTGCATCAATCCAGATGATTTGGTAGGCATGGCTGACTGACTGATGCAGGGGTCTCCATGGATATTCAATTCATTGCAGCTTTATATGAACACCCTCACAAAGTTCCTAAATATCTTACATGATAGTTTGGTTGTATAATACATGCTCTGTTGACAGTTGCTGTCTGGCCGTTCAATTCATTGCAGCTTTATATGAACACCCTCACAAAGTTCCTGAATATCTTACATGATATTTTGGTTGTATAACACATGCTCTGGTGACAGTTGCTGTTTTGTATTTCCTACAAATGTATATATGTGGGGTTGTTTAGCTGTATGGTTAGTACTCAAATGAAGACACATAGAGAAACATCAGAGTTAAGTTGCAGTCCAGCATGCCTGGTTATATTGTGTATAGAAGAGCACATACACCACAGTGTACATTAACTGTGTGTATGTGTGTATAGCATGTAGCATTGAGTCAATGCATAAGATCACATATTACATCCCCCCTACAGAATAATAAACTGAGTCCATAATGTCCAAGTTGAAATATCCAAAGATGAAGTCCTATCAATAAGTCAATTTCTCTGGCTTCTTGATTACCCGGCCACTGCGGGTGGTCTGCTGGTGGTTGGGGATTGGGACAGGGTTTCGGGCAGGGGTTGGGGCAGGAGAACCTCCGATGTCGGGCGTTGGATCAAGCGTCATCTCTTCGCGTGTATGAGGATCGGGTGTCTTGGTTACCTCCTCATCATGATGGATACGCCTGGGCTCAATATCAGCGAGGTGTTGCCGGTTTCTGCGTAGCACCCTTCCATTAGGCGTCTCGACGAGGTATGACCTAGGCTCATGGCATTGCTCACGAACAGTAGCTGTTATCCAGTGACGTGATGTCTGGTCTTGGACTCTCACAAGCTGTCCAGGTGAGAGTGGTGCTAGGTCATGGGCTGATTTGTCGTGATGGTACTTCTGGCTCTGCTGTCGAAGCTGCATGCGATGGTTAACATCATCACGACCAGGGGAGTTGTTGCGGATTCGAGTTGGTAAGTTGTCCTTCATCTTCCTCCCGTAAAGAAGCTCAGCTGGGCTTGGTATGCGGCTGTCAATGGGAGTGGCACGGATACATAGTAGAGCCATGTTGGGGTCGATACCACTCGCTTTAGCTTTCTTGAGCGTATTCTTGACAGTTTGAATCATTCGCTCAATGAAGCCATTTGACCTGGGGTAGTGGGGAGAGGATGTAACATGACTGAATCCCCACTGTGTAGCAAAGTCTCTGTATGTTGAGGAGTCAAAATGTCTTCCGTTGTCGCTAACGATTCTTTCTGGAACTCCTTGTTCTGCGAACACCTGACGGGTCGCATTGACTACTGCAGCACTGGTACACTCTTGAGGCATTTTCCGGATGAAAGGGAACTTTGAGAAGTAATCTGCAATGATGAGATAATTGTTCCCTTCAAAGTGAAATAAGTCTGTACCTAAGACTTGCCAGGAACGTGTAGGTATCTCGTGCTGGAGAAGAGTCTCATGGGGCTGCGAGGGCTTGTACTCTTGGCAGACTGAGCAGCCTTTCACCAGGACCTCGATATCGTCATTGATCGATTCCCAGTACACAGAAGCCTTAGCCCGAAGTCGTGTCTTCTCGATACCTTGATGACCTTCGTGAAGCTTGCTCAGTATGTACTCTCTCATGGAGTGTGGAATAAGGATTCGTTCACCATTCAGGATCAGTCCATCCTCAACTGCAAGTTGATCTCGAAAGGCCCAGTATCTCTGCAGATGCCGTGGTACCTCACGTCTCTTCTCTGGCCACCCTTTCACAATCACCTTCTGTAGTGCTGCAAACTCTGCATTCTTGGCTGTTTCCTCCTTCAACTGACTCAAACGGTCCGGAGCAAACTGTACAAAGTTGATTTGCAGGTCAAGGTGGATGTGTTCTGGAGGACCAAGAGGACGTCTGGATAGGCAGTCAGCTACTGGTACATCCTTACCAGGCTTGTAGACAATTGTCAGCTTGTATGGCTGTAGACGAAGGAGCATACGCTGAAGTCTAGGTGGAGCTGCTGCCAGGTGCTTATGCTGGATCATCTCCAGGGGCTTGTGGTCCGTCTCAACTATGAAACTTTTCCCGTACAGGAAGATGTGGAATCGTTCACAGCCAAAGACCACTGCAAGCAGCTCTCGCTCTATGTTGGCGTACCTCGTCTCTGCATCACTGAGGGCCTTTGATGCAAACGCGATACCCTTTCCATCCTGCAGTAGAGTCGCTCCCAAGCCCTGCAGAGAAGCATCTACCTGCAGTACCGTAGGCTTGTTAACATCGAAATACGCCCGAGTTGCATCGTGACACACCTTGTCACGTAAATCATTGAAGGCAGTCTGGTGCGTTGGAGTCCATTGGAATTCAGCGTCCTGCTTTAGAAGACCACGTAGGCTTGCAGTCTGGGCTGAAAGATTTGGTATGAATGGGCTAAGGTAGGTTATCATACCAAGGAACTCACGAAGCTGGCTCTTGTTCTCAGGTGGAGGCATTGACTTGATTGCCTCGACCTTGTGAGGATCTGGATGGACGCCATCTGCATCATAGATCATACCGAAGAAAGAAATCTGGTTGACCTTTATGCTGCACTTGCCACTGTTGAACTGCAGACCGTACTTCACAGCTTTGGACATGAGGTGGTTCAGATTCTGATCGTGCTCTGCTTCACTCTTGCCGAACACAACAATATCGTCAGCGATCCCTATTGTGCCGGGGCAACCTTCGAGGATTTCGTCCATCCGCTGCTGGAATACATCCTGAGACATTGCTAGACCGAAAGGCATCCTGAGATATCTGTACCGTCCAAAGGGACTGTTGAAGGTAGTTAGAAGTGAACTGTCATGGTCGAGCTTGATAGACCAATAACCGTTCTTGGCATCCAGTTTGCTGAAGTGTCGAGCACCTGATAGCTTGTGTATCACCTCATCTGTCGTGATAGTGCGATAATGGCAACGACGAATAGCTCGGTTGAGATCCTTGGGATCCAAGCAGACCCGGAGTTTGCCATTCGACTTCCTTGAAACGGCGATGCTGCTGACCCATGCTGAAGGCTCAATGACTTTAGTGATCACGCCATTAGCTTCCATGTCATCAAACTCGAGCTTCAGTTCATCTCGTAGGTGGATTGGGCACCGTCTAGGAGCATGGACAACAGGCTGAACGTCTGGATCAAGAACAATATGATATTCTCCTGGGAAGTTGCCAATTTTGTCAAACTGGTCTGGATACTGCCTTACTAGGTCATCAGTAGAGCTTATCTGTGCTGAATGCTTGATCTCGTTGATGCGTGTGTGTAGAGTAAGCAGTTTCAGTTCCAACCCTGTGTCACAGCCGATGATCGCTGGACCCCTGGATTCCACGATGTAGAACGTGGCATAAAGCCAAGTTGAGTTGTTGAAACGACAGGGGAGCCTCACCGAACCGAAGTGCATCACTGGTGTTTCGTTGTAAGCGAACAACCGTGCACTTGAATTATGCACTGATTGAGGGTGAGGAACACCATCTTTAGTGAGATGGCCAGGAAACATCCCTCGAAACATTCGAAGAGGCAGAGTGTTGCCCTCCGCACCGGAGTCAACCTTCGAACGAAGTTTCATGATAGTTCTCTCATCCCGTCTGACTTCCACATATGCTATTGTTAGGTCGTCCCTGTCATCCACCTGCACAGCACTAATACCTGACACAATAATTCGATTGAACGACAGGACATCCACAGCGTCATTCAGTAGTGGGACCGCTGCTGCTGCTTCAATATTGTTCGTGCTTTGAATGGAGTGAACGTTCTTGCCTCCACGATGTGGCGTAGCGTATTTAGCTTTCTGCTTCCACTTCTGGGTACTTGAAGCTGGAGATCTCCCAGAACACTGTGTACTTAGAGCTGGAGACCGACAAACACTCCTCCAGTGGTTCAACTTTCCACAGCTGTTACACTTGGTGCCATAAGCCGGACATGCTTCCCGTGAACTGCGAGCATGATTACCACCGCAATTAGGACACTTGCTACTAGTGTTAGTCTTCCGACGAACTACATCAATCGATGCAGGCTGAATATGTGTCTGTACTTGCGCTAGTTGAGCCATGTGCATCCGCGATGCTTCAAATGTTCTACCCAGCTCAAGCATTTGTGTAAGAGTGAGGGACTTGCTCTTCCCTAGAAGATCTTTCTGGAGCTCAGGATATCTAGTGCCTGTGATGAACTGCTCAATGATGCGTTCTTGGAGCTCAGTGTCATCACGAAATTCACAGTCATATGCCTGCAGCTTCAGGCGCGAGATATAATCATCTGCACTTTCCCTCTCCTTCTGCACATATTTCTGAAGGTATAGCCTAGCTACACGGAAATTCGCCCTTGGCCTCAGTTGTGTCTCGAACCTCTCCCAAACAACAGTTGGATTCTTCTTATCATCACCTTCCAGACCCCACGAGTTGTAAAGCTTGATACCCGTGGCACCAGTGAACAAAAGAACATGATCCACTTGCTTTCCAATCGCAACATTCTTGACCGAGAAGTATAAGTCACACTGCTGATGAAAAATCTTAACAGCATTGGCTCTGTCGGGGTCTTCCCAATTCATGCGGGGTGTAAATGATTCATTCATAGTTCATACCAGCTACTCAAACTCCAATAGTAATGCAAATGTCAATGCACATTTTACTTACAGTAAAATCATCATATGGGACTGTATCAAGGAGCACCAGTTGATTCAATGACAGTGTGTCAATAAGATGGCCTCCAAAATCTCTCCAAAATGATGCAAAGTTCACAAATAGTGTCCAGTAGGTTCTATATCCCACCGCTGCCACCATATAATGTGGGGTTGTTTAGCTGTATGGTTAGTACTCAAATGAAGACACATAGAGAAACATCAGAGTTAAGTTGCAGTCCAGCATGCCTGGTTATATTGTGTATAGAAGAGCACATACACCACAGTGTACATTAACTGTGTGTATGTGTGTATAGCATGTAGCATTGAGTCAATGCATAAGATCACATATTACACTAACCACTTTTTAACTTCTATCTAGGAGCAAATGCTATACCCAGCCCTAAACCCAACCCTAAACCCAACCCTAAACCCAGCCCTAAACCCAACCCTAAACCCAACCCTAAACCCAACCCTAAACCCAACCCTAAACCCAACCCTAAACCCAACCCTAAACCCAACCCTAAACCCAACCCTAAACCTAACCCTAAACCTAACCCTAACCCTGATCCTAACCCTAAACCTAAACCTTAACCCAAGCTAAAACCCAATTGTAACCCTAAGCAAATGTCTTTGATGAAATTAAGCCGGGAGCAATTGTCATTGGAGAAATGAGTATTAATATTTCACTACGAAGTATTGATTTGCCATTTTTCTTAGCATTCTTAAATCAACATTTGAAGCACCTTTCAATTCTGTGGTGTTCACATTTTTAGCTTGCTCTTAAAAACAAGAATATGCACACCATCAGGATTTGTGAATCTTGTCACTCTTTCAACGAAGCATGTAAGTCTGTATATAATCTTTGGTTAACCCTGCTAGTATCCTAGGCTTAAATGCCATGCATAATTTAAAACAGCTCTTCTAGCTCCCGGTATCAAGGGGGTTAAAACATCAGACAGCGTTATCCATTTCCCGGTAGGGCAGTGTGAATGACATTAGATCAAGCTACAGAGCCATGAAGACCTTTTACGAGCTTCCACCGTTGAAGGAAAAACAAGCTATTTTTGGTTATCGGGAGCCTTTGCTGTCGTAAGCTAGGTCCTCAGGAGGGCCTAGAAATTGCTCTGACATACGTGTGCGAAAACGACATTTACACCCACTCCACCATACTATGATAATGTTGCAAGTTTGAAATAAGAATCACGTCAGGATAAGTTGATCTGATTGTTCGTAAGACACGGCTGTTTCCGTGGGGACAATTTTTTAAATAGAAATATGGCTTTTTTGGGGAAATGACCTACGTTCATGTTGGTTGTCATGGAAATTAACTCAATCATTATGTTTTTATACCATATTTTTATTCTTCATAGGCAAGCAATCAAATTGTCTGAAAAATTGAAAGGTCGTTTAAAGGAAATAAACCTGAAATGCACATGGTGCAGAAGTAAAGCTTACACAAAGTATGCAGGCAATTCCATGAAATGTGTGCCATATGCCATATGGCTTTTATACATTTATTTGCATCCCATAAAGACAATTTCTCAATGAGGAAATTACCTAACGCTTGTTTCTGGTATCACAAATGTTATTCAATGAATGGTTAGATCTAAACAGCTTTCATTTTGAAAAAAAATACATGTAGATGGAAAAAAGGGAAATATATTATGTGAGACATATTTTAATTACATATCCAATCTAAGCATGACTATGAATTAAAAACATGAGGTTCCCTTTATATGATATTGTCTGCTTTCATTAGGCTAGACATGACACTAACAAAGAGATTATGAGAATGTTATTAATGCTCTTCAGACCACTTTCAATGCCAAGGATATACTGAAAGAATGCACCTCTTCCCCCCTTTAAAAATGGAATACTTCAGCCTGTTGTGTAAATGGCTTGCCAGTTATGGCAATGTGACTTGAGTGATGTGTAGTAATTACTGTCATTATGCAGGCTCATTAAAATGTAAATGTCACCATCAAAGAGCAGTATTTTCATCCATTTTCACTTGAAGAATGGCAGCCTCATAGTTGGTGTATGCCTTAATATACTCATTACCCCAAATAGCTTACTAAAACTCTCTTTCGAGAAGATGTTGACTAAGCTTCAATTAATAATCATAAGCATTTGGATGATAAAGGTCATATTATTTATTTATTTGTTTCCATTAAAGTTTAATTCAAAATACAGATTACGTACATTTAGTATACTGCTTTACAAGTAGGGTCTGTAAAAAGAGTATAATCACCATATTAGTTATGCATATGTTCCTAAGGGTGCTACTATATTTACAAAATGTGTCACAGACACAGCAACTTTCCTCAGGATTAGTCTCAGAATTAAAAGTAGAGGTTGTGATGAGGATGTGTTTCTCCGTTGCAAGTGCAAAGAGATGGCTTTGATTCCGGGATAATATGAATTAGTTCATGTGATAGACAGACGGTAGGACATGTGGTTTCATTGGATTTGGTTTATTGATTGGCATTGAATGAATTCACATCTACTGTAGACGGTAGGTGTCAGAAGCATTAAGATATGAAGACCAAGGAGGACACTAGGAGGAGAGGAAAGGGATGGAAAGTACAAAGGAAGGAAAGAGAAGAAGAGAGAAATGAAGGAAAATTGGAAAGGGAATTTAATTGGAGGAGAAGAAATAGTAGGAAAAGGAGAAGATGATAAAGAGGGAAGAAAAGTAAATAAAAGTGAATGAATACAAGAGGGAGATGAGAAGAAAGTAAGAGGGAGAAGGAAGAGGAGCGTGAAGAGGAAAAAGAATGAAAGAAATAGGGAAGAAGAGAAAGTGGGTGTAAAAGAGAGAAAAAGAAGAAGGAGAAAGGAAAAAATGAGAAGAAGGAGAAGGAGAAGGAGAAGAAGAAGAGAGAGAGAGAGAGGGAGGGGAGGGGGGGGGGGGAGAAAAAAGGGAAGGAGAGCAAAATGTGGGGCACAAAAACGTATCAAATATACAAAGATGTCAATATTAAGTGGTAGATGGCATACTTCTAAATTATGTACATAAGGAGTGTACTTGAAGACACTATGTCAACACCATTGTTTGTCAAAATTAAACATATGTTCCATTTATCTTTGAAGGTACATCACATGTAAGGAAAGGAACAATTTACATTTTGATGCATGTACAGTGCACATTTGTAGGTAGCAGACTCAGTTTCTCAGAATAAGGCAAAATGATCGAGGAGGATATTGCAAATTCCCACATTCATCTTGTTCTAATGGGCAATGAAGAGGGGCCTGATTGATGGTGAATTTATGATAATCCAAGTTCTCCAAACCCAAGCAATAATTCTTTGTCAAATTCAGATCGTTTTTGTAACAGAGGAATAGAAAAGTGAGATGTCATTGCATTGTATATAGTGGAGCCGTAGTTTGATTTTTAATAAACTTCTTGATGAGGCTACTGAGCATGCAGAATTGGTGCTACACAAATACACAATAAAGGGCTTGATGGATTTATGATAATCCAAGTTCTCCAAGCCCTAGCAATAATTCTTTGTCAAATTCAGATCGTTTTTGTAACAGAGGAATAGAAAAGTGAGATGTCATTGCTTTATGTATTGTATATAGTGGAGCCGTATTGTGATTACTAATACACATCTTGATGAGGCTATAGAGCGTGCAGAATTGGTGCTACACAAATACACAATAACGGGCTTGATAGATTTATGATTATCCAAGTTTTCCTAACCAAGGCATTAATTCTTTGCCAAATTCAAATCGTAATGTTACAGAGGAATAGAAGAGTGAAATTGTCATTGAGTTATGTATAGTGGAGCTGTAGTGTGATCACTAATACACTTCTTGATGAGGCTACTGAGCATGCAGAATTGGTGCTACACAAATACACAATAAAGGGCTTGATGGATTTATGATAATCCAAGTTCTCCTAACCAAGGCATTAATTCTTTGCCAAATTTGCATTGTTGTTTAACAGAGGAATGGAAAGACTGAAATTGTCAGTGATTAATGTGTAGCTAGCTGATTAACAGGGTGATCAATAATATATCGCCATGCAGCTGGTAGATGGGTCTAAGCGCACTGCACCATTCCGCTAAATACGAACGCACACTATATTGCACTAAGGCTAAGTATTAAAAGACCTGTAACTTTTATAAATATGTGTGCTTATTTAATATGTAACTATTCCAAATACTAATAGGCAGTTCTAATCCAGTTTCTATTTCTTTTTATTTAAAAATTAGTTGATAGAGAGAGAAATCCTTGTCATGTTTTAAAAATGGTATGTATGGAGCAGTCAAATCCTTTGAGGTGGGTTACCAGAAATTTACTTTACAGCGTTTGTGCTTGTTACAAAGATATTACTGTCACTGAAAATAAACACTATGTAGATTGGCATACAGGTGGTGCTCTGTACACTGCGTCTGATTGTCTGACTGTATGAGTATTTCTCTTCAAAAGACTCTTATTACTGAAGAGATGATATCTCCATACGGTCAAGGTCTTACTTTCCTTGATAAGTCATCATTTTCTATTACCATGGAAACTGGAGGATTCAAGAACCAATGGTACTGGCAAGAAAAGGAGATAAAAACCGTTTCGTGATAATTATTGGCGTAGAAAATTATAATGGATGCAGAGTCTAAAAATTTGCCCTGCATTATTTATCTACATTACATTTTGCATCTGTAATATATACAATGTATGTAAGGAATAGTGCAGATACATTTTGGATAGGCCAATATTACTATAACATAATATTTTCAACCTTCACATATTTTTGACTTTCAAATGCGATTATAGATCAATTAACTTATTTCAAATTATGGTAAGCAGTACTAGCAACAGATGATTTACAATAAATTGAATACATTAGCGGAGACCTATTGGACACTTAGTCCCATTCATCTTGTTTTGTGTCTAGTTGTGCGTAGGTGTAGGTGTAGCATGTTGATTGAGAGTGGGTAGCTTTTGACCCATTTGACTTGGCAGCATGGCATGGTTTTGAATAATGTTTAATTCACATCTGTCAAATCCGTTTTCACCTGTTCTCATCTGTTGTGCAGCCTGACAAACTTTATCTTGTAAACACGGAGCAGAATAGTGAAATGTGTACAACACGTGAAGTTTGAAGGAAACTCAAATTTCTTTTAGTCGAGTTAGAAATGAGTAAAAGTACCCAAATTGCATTGCATAGTTGGAAGAAAGAAGTAATATAGAACATGTACAGGAATGTACATTTTAGTCTGTTGAGAGCCAGAAGGGCATTTATTCTATGTTGAAGAATATGAGTTAATACTCTTATACCTCTCAGCAGATGAGTGACATTGTTTAGGAGTGAACATTGGATAAATCAAACATTGGATAAATCATACATGTATAAAGTTGGCATCAATCTGAATAGGATTTTTGTGTATTTGAATTATTACCTGTGACTGCTCATTCTATAAAACCATTAAAGAGGCAGAATTCCCAGATAGAATATAACATCTGTTCAGAGCTAGGAGGGCATTTACTCATATACATTATCACAGAGTTAATGCCCTCCTAGCTCTTAGCAGATGATACCTTGGTAGATGCAGGCATTTGGTTGTTAAGTTTCTCATACTTTGAAGCACTTCCGTATTCTTGTCCAGTGGGGAATGCATTCCTTTTACATCTAAATAATTCTATACTCTGGTCATGTTGTCATTATGTAAAGGCGCCATTGCAAATTCCCCTTGCAGCTTTTAAGAGGAGGTCCCTTTTCCCTTTATACTTCAGCCTCACTGCTAGACTGATTCTAAATCATTTTTTGGTTTGTGTGGGTGACTATGCTGGTAAGACCCGGTCTGGCATTCCTTTAAAGTCCCCCCAAAAGACTTTTTATTTTCTTGTCAGAGATTTTTCTGGAATTTCGCCCCCATTTACAGAGTCCAGGATCTTCCTATGTTCACAGGGGACAATCATAGTTTTAAATTTTAAATTTCCAAAACATTGAAGTATTACACAAAGATTTACTATGATGAGGGTTCACATGATGACGAAACCACCCCCCCCCCAAAAAAAGGAAAAAAAGAAAGAGTAATCACGGTTCTATACTACAAGTCCAGCAAATTTCCATTGTGAATACAAGCTGGTGAAACCTTAAGGTAATTGTGTCTGTGTGGCACACATCTTTTAGTTAGGATATCGGCTCTTTAATAGTTATTGTGCTAAACATCAGATTTCTTGTGGTTCTAGTAAACTTGAAAGTTTCATAAACACAAGTACATCTGTATGGTCTGTACCTACAAGATAATCTGGAGGAGGTTCACAACGAACACCTTAACATGAACCTGAATATTCACTTTCAATCTACATGCAGTTGACCTTTAACTCATTCAACACCTCTCATGATCATACAACCATAATGAAGTAATGTAACAAAGACCAATCTTATACAGCATGTCTGGCGATAATGAGCCCCCCTTGGTATTCCCACCCCCTTACCCGATCTCCATTATCATCTTGACGCTATCAAGTACAGTCTTATAAGTGGATCACGGAGAGACAGTGTTGGTAATTCCTACACAATAATTAAGTCAAGGGTCGTAGTTGGTGTGGAATTTTATCCTGATGAATACATGGAGTCACCAGTCTAACCTAGTTTTAGCTTATGAATGTTCAGATTTGCCTTCATTAGAAATGCATGTTAAAGGTGCTATGTCCCGTTCGCAGGCCAAAAAAAGTGAACATGTTAAATTCCAACGCCATTTGAAAGATAATAGTAATTTAGAACATTCCTAAAAAAAGGGGGGGCTTGAAAATGTCTTTAAGTGGAAAAATTGCGATTATTAGTTGTCAAATGGACATAAGAGCTATAGAGCCAGTAAGTAATAGTCTGATTTGCAGACCATTGTACCAAATGGTCGTACGTTTTATGCTGCGCAAAGATTCAATACAGTTTAATTTTGGCCATTACAAGAAGTGGGTTATTGATGTAGACAAATGCTCATGTACCCTTTACAGCTCATTTTATGTATGTTATTACCAAAGAAGACAAAAAACCAGTCAGTCACTCAATAGTGTCTAACAGTGAAGTCTAGCAAGTAAACAGGTTTCTTTGCACAATTACGAATATTAGGACACTGCTAACGTTTAAATGACAGATAGGACATACATGACATATTCATAATCCCTGCAAAGTTCTACAGAATTTGATGTTGGCTGCAAAAGGGACATAATATCTTTAAATGATCATGAAACTTTCTAGTTTTGGTTTAACCACTGCCGACAGGAACCTGATGGTTCATGTATTAAGTCTATGGGAATGAAAGAATTCAGTCAGTAGGTTAAAGTTACTTTCTATTATTTTGACATAGTTGTGAAAGTAGCGATATTGTTGAAAAGTTTATCTTTGAATAAGGAAAATTCCAGACAGTTGTAGGTGAAATGAACATTGTCTAGGGAGAGAAAATAATGTTGATATTCAATCAGAGACTCAGTAATAGTGATTTTTGAAATCTAAGTCCCTATATTATAGCTTCTTTATGTTTTACTACGGAGTTGGTTTTACCTGGCGAGAGTGCATAACCTTTTGGTTTCTAACGGTGAAGCAACATTTGTTGTAGTTTCAGTTGCATTTCGTTTCATCTGTTAAAGGGATCGTTTAACAATGTTAGATCTAAGATACACGGCCATACGTGTTATCAGTGTCTGTGATACGGTGTAATATTGAAGCCCTAAAAAAATTAAAAATCTTTGAGTGACCGGTTTTACCATACACGTTTTCCCCAATAGACTGTAGTGTTATGAAAACCGTTAGGCAAACGGTTTCAAAATTTGTTATTCCAATTATAAATATCTTGATAATCAGACAGGCGACCGGTTTGTAAAAGATGGGGTTCCTGACTGAAAGGTATATAATTATCATTGCAGCATGAGCTAAATCCAGAATTTTGTTTCAGAATCTGAGACAAAGTTACCGGATCCCTTTAATTTCCTTTGAATAGTATTATATAATATGCAGTCATTTCTACTGGTATGCATTTTGATTTTGATTTTGCCGCATTTTGATTTGTCCTTGATTCATATTTTACTTTTTCCTTGATCTCATTTTGCCTTTTCCTTGATCACTTTTTGCTTTTTGCTTGATCGCATTTGGATTTTTCTTGGTTGCATTGACTTTTCCTTGGTTTAAGAAAAAATAGGTCTAATAGGTCTATTATTGTGCTCTCCTTGATAAGTGCAGTCAAGCGTCTGGTATATTACGTCTTTAACTAATCTCTTTGTAAAGTCTTGTTTTGTTCAGTTGTTTGTCTGTCCTAACCAGCATCAACGTGGAGTATATTTGAGGAATGTTAAACCAATATACTTTATATTTTATCTTTGATGTGATGCAGCTAAAGGATTTCATGTACTTGTTGTGAACAGAGGGATATATGATTAATATGGAACTAGATCTTCATATCATTGGTGAAGAAACCTGTCAGCATGGGTGAATGGACGTCTGATAATATGATCAGTAAAATGAACAAATGGCAGAACAGACTTGATTCAACAGATCTTGAACCCTCGGATGACATACACCAAATTGAGCAAAAGCAATACAGCTTTGAAGGAACAACCAATGTCTGGCAGAAGAGCAAACAGTCTGATCCGTCTCATATTTACGATCCTTTTCGCGAAGATGAGCCAAGGGTTTGCGCTCTAGAGACATTGCATCTGAACGGCACGATGAGGAAGCATTTGTGTAAGGGACAGAGCTTTGATACGAGTGAGATTGGGTTCAATGTAGATGTTCCTTATGACTATCCAAGCAGTCTTCAGCCGGAGAGTGATATCGAAGAGTATTTTGTAATAGATGATGTTCATGGTGTTTCTTATGATCCAGTAAAAGCGGATGAATATTTATTGTGCCAAGATTGTTCTGGTGATATCTCCGATGCTGTACTGACAGTGATGGGGAAAGACAAGAGGAAATGGAGGTTTATGAGAGCAAAGCAGCAGAGAACAGGTCAACGTCATCCCATTCGTGTTGATAGCATGGAAGACACTTTGAACAAGCTCAAGAAGTCAGATAAACCTCTCTCTGGTAAGCCAAAAACGCTGCTGATACCAAAGTCAAATACCACATCAAACATTGGGACAAGGGATGGAGATAAGACTCCTTCTGGTGCCTTCCGACCCATCAAGTCTGAACCAGCGTTAGGCACACAGACGGACAACTTTTCCAAAAAAACATCCACTCAGTGCAATGTTGGAAAGACAAACACGCAAGGAGTAGAAGGTGGCATGCTATACAGGCAGAAGAGAACAATGTCGATGCCTGAGGCTCCCACCAAAGGCAAGCTGAAGAAACTGCAAAGCCAGATATCATCGGTATTCAAGAAGCGAGAGAGCTACCCTCATGACGAAGCTTACACCAGATGCTCCAGGAAGCGATACGTTTCCTCATCATCCTCGTCATCTTCAGAGACCTCGCCCATCATTGCTTCCTACCTCTCATCTCCAGAGGTGTTCCAGGATGAGGAACATTTTGGTGAAATAGACATTGATGTGGAAGAGATAGAGAAGGAAGCAAGTGAATTTGAGAATATTGTGGAACCGAGTTGGGTATCTCAATCAAGCATTTTGTTGTCCCACAGTCTGGTACATCAAAACAGTCAAGAGGAATGCACTGAAACAGAAGAATGGGTTGTTTCAAAGACCGGGGAGTATATGTACTTGCTCAAAGAACCCAATGCTCACAGTAAAGGGGATGGAATTTCTAGCAGGAATCAGGACTTGCCAGCAGTCAATGCTGACATAGTGCCTGAGAGTCATGCTGCCATCAGTGTTGAAAAGGGTACAGGTTTTGCTAGCAGTTGCGGTAGTGAAGGAGGTGTGAGTGGAAGCAGTGCTCAGCTGCCGATCTCCCGGCATTGTACTTCTTCGCTCACTTTAGGGACCATGAATAATGAATTCCAATTAACAGACGGAAAATTCAGTGCTGTAAGCCCAGACACCATCAGCCCCGGGGCAGTAGTTCAAGCTTGTGAGGTCGCTGAATTGTGCATCCCCAATGACAATGGCATCAATCTCAACAATAGGCCCACATCAGAGAGCCCAGAGCAAGGGTATATTACCGCTCCAGAGACAGACAAAACACCTGAATGTCAAGAGTCAATGGCCTGTGATAGCGATGAGAATGACAATAGTAATAGCAGTTCTTATTCTTCATGCGATGAAACCGTGACTGGTAAATTTACCAGGGACCTAGCATCTCCAGGTGTAGTCAGCAATGACTCTGAGCATGTGATCATCACTGCATCGTTGCCGGTTGGTCCTACCTTGATCCCTCAGGCCGATCCTATACCCATGTTGATGGATGCTCCTCCCCCGAGGGACACGAGGGACACCGCCCCTCTGGATGGAGACGGGGAGGATGAGGTTAAACCAGGAGGAGCAGCGGAAGATCAAGGAGAGGAGCCGGAGGATGGGGAGGTCAACTACAGTCAACATGTTGGTGCATCCCTCGTCAACAACACCATGGCCATCATGCTTCTCATAGACCACAAGTTGTAAGTAGATGATGCAACAAATATTGAGTGCTGTGGTTGAGTGTCTTGAAGTATAATGCGTAAGTTCTAACCTGAAGTGCTGTGCCTTTGATTTATTTAACCAAATATGTTACTTATTTATGACAGAATTTACTGATTTTTACAATTTTGTCTGTTCAAATGTTGTGTATAATAGCTGTTGAACAACAGTAGCATATATATTTTGATGTGAATATGATTGTTATTCAGCACACAATATCTTATGCACATCAATATTGCACCCAGGGGCCTTTTTACCCCTTTACCCTCACTTGTTTTTTTTGTGCAGGTTGAAGTACTGCTTGACAAGAGTACTGCATTCAAAGAGCATGCACTATTAATCATGTAGTCACAATTTTTTTATTGATTTATTGCAGATAGCTCTTTCAAGCATGAACATATTTTTATTACTCATTGTATTGCATTGTCAGATTCATCATAATACCAAAGAAGGCAACAAAATTACATGTTTTCGTAGATGGTTTAATATGTAAACGTGGCACAGGAATTTCAACTCCATGCAAGAACTAGTATGACATAATGTCTGTTGGGAGCTTAAAGGCTATTCCCTGTGTTATAGTACACAAGTTAGATCTCTTCTGGCTGTGAACTCTATGCCCATGCTCACAATTTTTTTTTTGTACCCATGGGATAAACTTTCTATATATGTGCTTGTTTCCTTAATATTTAATGAAAGGGCAAAGTTTTATGTAAAAACGTTAATTTTGGTTATTATGCAGACCATTGGATGTTGTCCAAGCCTAGGACAGAAAATTCAAATTCTGTTCATGACCAAGTATGACATAGTGAACTCTGAGACCAGGATTCACTCAGAGTTTGTGTGTAAACCCATGGTTTGTACCTCTAAAAGTATAAGTGTAGTAATTCACTATTTATGTATTCAATGAAAGGGCATTTTGTGCTTTTATACAATCATTTGTTTTGCAGTGGAGATTTAACCCATATTTTAGATTGTGTTTTAAAATAATCATCTGTTTATGTTTATGTTTATTTCTCCAGCACATGTTGTTATTGTGTTTCACAATGCATTTGAAAAAGTGACTTCAGTGTACATGTATCTATTTATAGTAGTCTGATCTTAATTACAGTTAAACATTAAGTCTAGTGGAAGCAATTAATAACTATTTATTTCAAGTAATATACATAGATTAGGCAATTTTTTTTGTATTCATTTATAATCAAAGGTTTACTATTTGGCCTTTCATCAATTCTAAATTAGTAGCACTTTCTCTAATGTATTGTAATTGCCACATAGTTTTGTATTAAATCCGATCATAACACATTCATATTCATATAACAGATTTCAGAGCTTCACATATTGTAAATGCTGCATAATGAATCATAATTTATAATAATGATTCATTTATCATGATTATTCCAAACTACTTACAGGATATCTTGGGACGGTAGCTTATTTTTAGTTTAATGGAAGAAAAAGCATAACTATCAAGACTTTTTCCATTGATATGCATTTGGTTTCATGTGAAATTATTTGATATTATATTTATCGGCAAGTGTATGTATTACTCTCTCTCTCTCTCTTTGTCATCAATTAGAAACTTAAGAGGTAGAGGCTTCAGGTTGAATACATACCTCTAACACCCCCTGTCCACACACAACATTTTCTGTGATTAGTCATGATTAGCTATACCGTTTCGCGATAGTGATACCGTTTCGCGATAGTTTTACGACCAAAATTGTAGGTGTGGACGCTCACTAACGATACGTCGTATAACGAAACTAGTCTAACGAAACGCAGGTTTGGGCATCGTTTCGAACTGAAACTCGATAAAGAATCACGCCTAATCACGGACATTTTGTGTGTGGACGGAACTAGTCTAACTGGGCGGGGCTTAACGTGACCTCGAGCGAAAGGAGATATGAGCTCTCATTTCTGCTTCCAGCTGACCGCTGCGCAGCCAGCTGATTATACAATATACTGCATGCATTGTTCCAGTGGCACAGCCAATGCAAATACTAGTACTAGTGGTGCTGCACATGTGTTTCTGTTTCGGTTTCGACTGCGCAGTAGCAAACTGCGCACCTATACGATGTTTCGTTATAGAGTTTCGGGATAACTTTTTTGTGTGTGTGGACACCCTGGAATTTATACGATGATTCTTTAGTGACGACGTTTCTTGTGTGTGGACATCCTGGAATTTATACGATGATTCTTTATACGATGTATCGTTATAGAGTTTCGGGATAAATTGTTTTGTGTGTGGACACGCTGACAGTCTATGGTTTAAAAGAAAGGAAGATTTAAAAAAAATTGAAATACTACCCATATTGCCACAGGTCAATCTCAAATACTGAATTCAAACAGACTTTTAAACAAAATAATTTTTCACTCTGATAATTGCCTGCACATTTGCCGGTATTCATATTTGATATGGAGCATAACACACTGGGTGCAGGTTTGATTACCTTCTGTACATGTCACCCAGTTGGATAAAGTTATTGAATTTCTCCATGTATTGGAAATTTAGCTACACAAACAAGAGTTGCATGTATAAGTGAATCAATTTTGTGTACAGATGGGAGAGTTGATGAAGGGAAAGAAACCCCAAAGAATCAATATTCCACAGACAGCCTGGATGGCGTTTAAAGGGAATGTGGATATTTTTATGACTGAAACGTTTTTGCCATAAATCTGATTGACTTCGAGTAACACTAAGCGACACAGGTGAAAATATATCAGAAAATACATTGAATGATTGGACAATGTTTTAGAAATATAGTGGTTCATTGAAGTATTTAGCTCTTAAATTTGTCTAATTTTTCTGTTTGAGAGATGTGTCAACGAAAGTGACAAATATTACAACATACCAAAACATGTCAAAATCAATGTATGTAGCTACTAATATTGAATTGCTATAGCTAACATAAACAATGCATTTTCCTAATTTCATTTTTGTTTCATTTGCAAATCCATTTGAATCAATACTACCTGCAGGAGCTTCCAAGAAAGATCACATTACTTTTTGATTATCAATCAAGTACTATTAAATAAGGAATGATTGCCCATCATGAAAGCTGGTACCAGTAAGAAAACATCTTAGAAGTGCCTTGTTAAATTTATAGACTGAAGGGTGTATATAATATTTAGTTTACCACCAATTTGTTTAATGTAACTGCCTATTATATAAATGATAAATGATTTTTGCAGGTTTTATGTGATGCAATACTATTCTTAGATATAAAACCTCTTAAAAAGAAGGAATGTACTTCCAATTCTTAGGAAAGGCTACTACATAAGAAGTTGATTTATTACAAATTGATAATTGTAAATGCTATTAAAAAAAAAGAAGCAAAAATTTGTTCTCCACTCTTATGTCATGCTATGAAATATAGAAATAAGAAATTACTAATTATTAGAAAATGATAAATAAAGAAGTAAAATCAAAATTGAAAACAAAAATCATAAAAATGATAGAGAAACAAGTGTGTAGAGACTTTTGACATCCAGATGATAAACATCTGACATATTATGCAAGCAGTGTAAATAACTGTAGACAAATAATTGTTTGATCAGTTTTATGAATGTAGAATAGAGCCTTTAAGACCTATTTCTGGAATTAAGTCTGTGGCATAAAGGGAAAAATATATGTATGATGTGAAAATAAATCAATAAATCAATAAATCAATCATTAAAGAATTAATAACAAATAAATTAATAGATGAATGAATAATACAAGCAAACAAACAAATACACAATAAAATAAATGGAACAATGCTAATTCATGACTTTTAAGGTCTCATATGAAAACAAAACTGATAAGTTGTAAGCTCTCTCTCTCTCTCTCTCTCTCGATCAATGAATCGATCGACCTATTCTCAAACATAAACAGAATATTGATGTACATCAATGAAATGTAATGAATACAATACAACAATACGCAAACCAGTAGGCTTATATACTTGTATGGTTTCATATTATTTATGTAATATAAAGATATTGAGAAGAAGCCACACAAATTGGCCAGACAAGATTTGACATTAAAAGTCTCGTTCACATAAATATGCGCAAGTCCTCTGTTGCGCAGCTGTCGTTCATTTACGTGTTAAGAAATGAGGCAGCTTTTTAGCGGCAGTTTACTGCGCCCTACCTGTAAAAGCCTTTACTGGTATATCATATAGGATAAATGCTGTTGTACTGTTTGATTAAGCATCGTATCAGTAGACTTAATGGAGATAAAGTGTTGACAAACTATTTTGCTCCATATCTTGACTGTATCTGAGGATGGACAAATCTGAGGATAGACGAAGCATTGCCATGGCGATACCAAGATCTAACAAAAATATGAAGGACCTGTTTTTAGAATATAAGTGAGTATTGGATGAATGGGTGTGATCTGTTGTTTTAATAAGGAGAGTAATGGTGAATGTTGAGATGTAATTCATAGCTCAACAGATGTGTTTGTTGACATTAGAAATGCAATTCCATCTATTGAGAACCCTTTTAGAATTCGCTAATATTTATGAGGCCAAAGGCATCATGCCTAGGCTCATTGAAAAATCAAAAACTTGGTTTGGTTTGCTTTGATTGGTCATTAGTAATTTGACTTACACAGATTAGATTATAATTTCACTTTATATCTACCTAGTGATATTCAGCTAGGATTTGTCAGATTTGTCTAGTGGATTGTGCCCCTCTGAATCCACCATTGCTACATCACCAGCTTGTTTTGGAAAATTATAACAAATTCTATGAATGTGTAAATGTTAATACCGCCCACTAAATTTGTGCTTCTAAAAACAGTCAGTAATGCCTTCCATCCAAAATGTAATGATGCCCTCTGTTGTTAGATTGTATAAAGTTGTTTTCCACCAGCTCGATGATGGGGTAGGTGTTTGTAGGCTGTGAGTGTTCAGAAGGGTATGACAGAGGGTGGGACAGAGAGAGAGAGCGAGAGAAAAAAAAGGGAGAGAAACGTTTGAAGCAGGGACGGAGAGAGAGAGAGAGAGAGAGAGAGAGAGAGAGAGAGAGAGGGGGGGGGGGGTAAAGTAGAGAGAGAGAGAGAGGGGGAGAAAACAGGAAGAAAGATAGGAAGAGCGATAGAGAGAGAGAAGAAAGAGAAAGATGTGAAGAGAAAGAGAGAGAGAGAGAGAAGAAGAGAGAGAGAGAGAGAGAAGGTGTGTAACGGTAAGGGATATAGAGTGGGAAAGGGAGAGATAAGGATTCATGTTCAAGAAGATAATAGAGAATGGAAGAAGGAAAGAGAAAGGGAGAGGTGACGATAGGATCTGATAAGAGAATGAGGGAGAGAGCAAGAGCAAGAGATAGATAAAGAGAGAGGATGGCATGAGGAGGAAAGGAGAGGGAGAGGGAGACAGGGGAAAAGTAAAATTGTGGTGTTGGTCATAAAGATGGAGTGGATAATAATTGTAGGGGATAGGGAACAATGATGCCAATCTGTTAATAACCATGAGTAAATTGTTGTTTAAATTTGTCCTAGCTCATCAATCTTCTCCGAATTTGCTGAATCGATGCACGGAAGGGTGAAGGAAACTGCAATAATATGATATTAATTAGATTCAGCTAATGTCATTCAACTGCTCAAGTTTCTCTGCCTTCTTTCATAGGTTAAGTTCGAGGATAGTACATTTGTGGGGTTGATAACACTGTGTGCCGTTTTCTTTTATTCTGCATTCATGCTATTAGTCTTATATCTTAAATAATCAAGAATACAGGCAAACCAATCAAATATAATACAGAATTAATAATTTTTTTTGGGAATCACATTCCTTAGAAATGCAAAATGACTAAAATCAATTAAATGTTCCAGAAACAGAAAAAGAAAAGTAAGATAAGGAAGATTGTAAGAAACAGAAGTTGATTCAGAAATAAAATCCACTTTAAATTTAAATTTCATATGAAAGCATCACTGCCAAAAGATTCTGTACTAGCAAAGAGAATTTTTTTCCAAATTGCGGATTTTTCAAAACCTAGAAAACATACCTTACATCATCCACATGCAGTCAGTGTATATTGGAAAGCTCATACAAACATTTCTTATATAATGGATTTGTTTTTCAATGAACGGAAGATGAGACGAATATTTTGCAGCTAGAGGATTCAACAAAGGCATTCAATTACGCAAATACGAGATGTGATGTTCTGCTAATTTCATGGGATGTTCGAAATCAAATCAGTCTTTGGATTATACATTGTTTTGTCAAGATAATGAGCGGAAGGATTTAGCTTTGCTCATTGATAAGTTTGAGACACTGAAGGGTTATTACCATGGCGATGTCCGAATCAAACCAGAATATGAGGGATTTGTTTCTGGAGGGTTGCCCAAATGAGTGAGTATTGCTGGTACAAGGGTGGTCAGATTAGGCCCAAAAAAAAAAATTGTTTGGTTGTCCTCGATTGCCTTTCTGGAGAAGGGGCGGGCGGGCGGATTTTTTTTTTTTTTTTTTTTTTTTTTTTTTCTTTTTAAATATTTTTTTCCCCATAAAAATAAAAATCATTGGGATTGTCAAGCATTTAAACAAACAAAGTCTATAAAACACTTTAATATGGTAAAAGACTAGTTTAATGTACAATGAATATCAAGACCAACACAGAAAGTATTTTGGGCTTTGAAATACAGCACCTTTTAAATCTCCACTGTACTACTTATAGCTACTTGCGCCCTCTATGTAGCAAACAATGCCTAATCGGTGACCATTGGTCCCCCATGATCCTCTTTATCTTATATTAACTGAGAGCTGATTTGATGAGATAACCACCTGTCCAGCGACCTTGCAGGGTGGTCTAATCCCTCCTTGTAAACTAGTACAGATGGGCTTAAAATGAGTTTAAGAATGCTCAGAACCTGATTTGAATGACGTCATTTTGACATAGAAAAATCAAAATGGCAAGTTTAATAAATACCTAATTGCGTACTGAAAAGACAAAACTGGCAACGGGACGCATTTTGATCCTTGCAAATGCATAAAATGGTATGTTTGGCATTTAAGATTGCTCCCCAAAAAAAATTAAAAAAAAAAAAAAAAAAAAAAAAAAATGAATTTAAAATAATAAAAACAATTGAATTAAAAAAAAAAAAAATATTAAAAAAAAAAATGCGAGCGGCCCGAAAATGACGGGCGGGCGGTCGAGGACAACCAAATGATTTTTTTTTTTGGGCCTTAGATTGTTATTAGAACACTGATCAGATAATATTATGCTGTTGCTCTATTTCTTGGGGCTTTTCTTCTGATCCATTCATTAGAAGCCAACGGTTTAGAAAATTGTTCAAATATTGGTGTGTGTGTGTGTGAGAGATAGAGTGAAAGGGGGGGGGAGAGAGAGAGAGAGAGAGAGTGTGTGTGGGGGGAGGGGGGGGGGGGGGGGCAAAGAGGGAGGGGGAGAGGGTTATAGAGAGAAGAATAGGTGCACTTCATGAATTTAATTATGCCATTTTTGTTCACTGTTTATAAACATTGTAAGATAGAAAAACATTGCTATTTTTACATCTTCATAAGATGTTTGTGTCATCTATAATAGATCATAATATCATAATTTCAGTAGATGTGTTCATAATTCGTCCTTGTTTTCACGAAGTGACGGTAGTGAGTAAAATCGTCACGCAAAGTGAATGCAATTTTTTTTCACTACCGTCACTTCGTGAAAACAGCGACGAATTGTTAGTAGATATGTTCACACAATACATCATCTTCAGTACATGTGTTCATACAACACATCATATTCAGTAGATGTGTTCAAACAACACATTATCTTCAGTAGATGTGTTCATACAACACATCATCTTCAGTAGATGTGTTCATACAACACATCATCTTCAGTAGATGTGTTCATACAACACATCATCTTCAGTAGATGTGTTCATACAACACATTATCTTCAGTAGATGTGTTCATACAACACATCATCTTCAGTAGATGTGTTCATACAACACATCATCTTCAGTAGATGTGTTCAAACAACACATTATCTTCAGTAGATGTGTTCATACAACACATCATCTTCAGTAGATGTGTTCATACAACACATCATCTTCAGTAGATGTGTTCATACAACACATCATCTTCAGTAGATGTGTTAAAAAACACATCATCTTCAGTAGATGTGTTCATACAACACATCATCTTCAGTAGATGTGTTCATACAGCACATCATCTTCAGTAGATGTGTTCATAATTGTTAGTAGATATGTTCACACAATACATCATCTTCAGTACATGTGTTCATACCACACATCATATTCAGTAGATGTGTTCAAACAACACATTATCTTCAGTAGATGTGTTCATACAACACATCATCTTCAGTAGGTGTGTTCATACAACACATCATCTTCAGTAGATGTGTTCATACAACACATTATTTTCAGTAGATGTGTTCATACAACACATCATCTTCAGTAGATGTGTCCATAATTGTTAGTAGATATGTTCATACAACACATCATCTTCAGTAGATGTGTTCATACAACATATCATATTCAGTAGATGTGTTCATACAACACATCATATTCAGTAGATGTGTTCAAACAACACATTATCTTCAGTAGATGTGTTCATACAACACATCTCCAGTAGATGTGTTCATACAACACATTATCTTCAGTAGATGTTTTCATACAATACACCATCTTCAGTAGATGTGTTCATACAATACACCATCTTCAGTAGATGTGTTCATACAACACATCATCTTCAGTAGATGTGTTCATACAAAGCATCGTCTTCAGTAGATGTGTTCATCCAAAGCATCGTCTTCAGTAGATGTGTTCATCCAATACACCATAATCTAATTTGACTTTGTGTTCAATCCAAAATTATATGTGTAAAGAAAATGTGATAGATAATAACATTTTTCTTTATGATCAGCATGCCTTTAAATTCATACAGATAATATATATATATATATATATTTTTGCGAGTCCTCATACTATGATATAAATAATTAAAGTAGATTATAGGTGCCAATTTTACAGTATGTTTTGTATTGTAAACTAAATTACTTAATGCTTGCATTCATTGTTGAGTGGTTGTACATACATGAAAATGTCATAAATATTTCCATTGCTTAGAGTTAAGAGATGTTTTTCCACTCACTGCATGGTTACAGTCCACCATTTTATCTAGCATGTATGTTCGTACAATTTAGTAACAGAATATTACTATATAACTAGCAGTGAAACACTCTGGAGAAACAAGAGTTTGTAAAACAAAATCTTCAGTTTCATTGTTTGATAAGTGCTCCGACAGTAGTCCTCAAATATTGGTGTAGGATTCCATAAATCATATTTCATTTATGAGGACCAAACTCCAACAGTAGCTACGTGTTGAATAGTCTGTAACCTAAAGTGTTTCCAAGCAACGTAAGGTCTTCAAAGGGAACATTCTTTGCTTATCGAAGGAAGAGTAAATTTGCTTTTCATGGAGTATTTTTATCAATATTTATAGCAGTCTGTATAGAGTTGCTGGGTCATTTGATGTGTTAAAGCTGGTGGTGAACGCTTGAGTTGTGCTTGTTCATAGGAGGGATTGTATCTTTGCTTTGCAGTACATGTACATGTAAGTATCTACATGGTAGCATTGGTTGAGAAGGTTGAGAAAGAAAAGGGTCTAATATCGGAATAAAACATTAGACTATTCTCATTGTAAATCAAAGATATATTCCTTTTATATTTCTGTAGGTATATATTTTTGTCATATACTGTTTTGATCACTTATATATGTGTTAATTTATTAGGTGTAGGACTGAGCTGAACATTTCAATATGAGCATAGTCATTCTCCAGATCAGCAATTTTAAAGTTGAATAATTATCATTTTTATTTGCCAAACTCCTGAACTACAAATCATTAATCTGATGAAACCATAAACAAAAGTGATATTTGTTTGGAAATTATGATTTTTATATCTTAACCAGTATCTTTTGCCATTTCTAATTATTAAGACTTTTGTCGCATCATATGTGAAGGAGCATTCAAGGGTCACCACTGATTCATTGGTTGTTTTTCTTTTGTTGTTTGTTGTAGTATCATTGGGATAATATTCTCCACATATCTGTAAATTATAACTCATAAACAGTGAGTACACAAAGAACCTTTGTTCAACGCAGCTGCATAGTTTAATTCACACTTCTCGTCTACTTTTATGTAATTTAAAAAATGCTGCCGTAAACTAATGCAGTTTTTTTGCATTATGTGTGAACAAGGCAACAAGCCAATGTGGATACTTGATTTTGTGTTTGAATGCAGTGTGGTATTTCTCTCCTTAAAGATAAAGGTGAGTTCTGGTCATCCGATTACATTGTGAAAGAAAAGGTGTGGAATGGATCAGAAAAAGTTGATCATGTAGCATGTAAGTATTGGTGTTTACTGCAAAGTTCTGGAGTCATCAAAATCATAATAAATTTGGCCCAGTCTTGGTTAAGTAACAAGCACTGTACACAGAAAGATGTATATGGGACTGCACAAATGGTGTTGGGGCTACTAACCTTGATTTCCTAATCTTTCTATGCTCATTACTCTGCCAGTATACATTTTCTACCAAAATTGTTGGGCAAATGACATTTATTTGTAATCTTGAACATTCAGTGTAAGTTTTGTTTGTTCCTGTGAGAATTCATTTTCTTTTTTTTAACCAGAACTCACCTTTATCTTTAAACTAACACTTTTCTACCACAAAAACAATCCATCAGATGACAGCAACAGCTGAACATGGCTGCATCATCTTCGTCAGATTCTCATCAATAGTGTGTTGTCAAGTTGTCAAGTCTTGAAAAATCCCCCCTCCCTCCTCTTTCTATAGACAACATGCATTGGAAGCTACAATTGTTAAGACATCAGAGAAGGTGACCACAAAATGTGTCAAGTTTATCGAAAAATTGCTGCAGAAATATTTTCATCATCATGCCTATATGAACTTTTTAATAATTTAGTTGTGAAATGTTTCATGCCATGTTTAATAATAATCACGACTAATGAATTCTTGGAATATAATTTTGTATGTGCAATGGTTAAATGATTGATAAGTAAAATATTGAATTCCATTTTTCTTGCTGTGCTTGTGAATTGATTCTTTTGATTAGTGCAAATGTACAATTGTATTTTCCTGATTCTCACTCTTTATGACTTTGTTTTCTTGAATAACCTAATCCTTATTTATGAGTGCATTTTAAACAATTCTGCTGGTACTGTGTGATGGGTTGTTCTGTCGTTTTGGTGCACATTTTATAGCTGACAATAGTACAAAAACCATCACATTTTCCATAAGAGTATAAATCCTTGAGAAGAAGCATTGAGTAGTTTTTGTCTCGCCTGCGTAGCAAAAAAGCGAGACATAGGCGCCGCTTTTCCGGTGACGGCGGCGACGGCATCAACATCAAAAACTTAACCTTAGGTTAAGTTTTTGAATTTTTGATATAATTTTGAAAGTATAAGTTCTTAGTCAATGAAAATTTGACTATAGGGTAATCAAGTATCCCCAATCATGTGAGTAGAATTTCAGATCACAAAGTCAAGGTCAAGGGTCATTTCAGGTCAACAGACTTGGACTATGATGTAGCATCATCATTGAAAACTTAACCTAAGGTTAAGTTTTTGAATTTTTGATATAATTTTGAAAGTATAAGTTCTTAGTCAATGAAACTTGGACTATAGGGTTATCAAGTCTCCCCAATCATGTTAGTAGAATTTCAGGTCACTAAGTTAAGGTCAAAGGTCATTTAAGGTCAACAAACTTAGACTTTGTTGTGGCATCAACATCAAGATTTTCAAAATGCTGCTTCTTCGTTATTTTTCAACCGATTTTGATTCTGATTGTTTCATATGATAGGGCTAGGAGGGGGATTTAAAATTTCTACACAGAATCGTGAAATTCATTATCTATGCTAATTTATGCAAATTTATTCGAAATCACAAAAAGGGCTTCTTCTCCTTCATTTCTAGACCGATTTTGATTTGGTTTGCTTTATATCGTAGAGCTAACTTTGGTACACTAAACATCTACACAGAATTTTGAAATTGTTCTCCACTAATAAATTATGGTAATTTATGCAAATGGAATGAAATTATGTACCTTCCAGGGCATCACATTTTTATTTTTTGACCAGTTCAAAAGTGTACCACATAAAATTTACGGTATTTGTTGTTGCGAGATGCGGATGAGCGCTACGTCATTGACGTTCTGGTTTATCATATTGAATTGCGTTATGCAGGCGAGACCGCCGAGAGCGTTTCCCTTGTTTTTATTTTTATTAATACAACTGGAAGTAGAACTGCTACTGACAAAGGCATATATTTTCCTTAGGCCATAAGGAAAATATATTTTAAACACACATTTAATACATACAGTACTTGAATTTTGATGAGAATTTTTGATATATATGTAGTTCCCCTTCAGCCCCTCGAGGAGGAAAATCCCACTCAAGAATTTGAGTGATGGTTAAACATTGTGCTTGTGATTTTCAACAAGAGCGAGTCTACATCTCTTAATTTGATAATTCCCAAACCATGGAATACATAATTTCATATTTGTTACATAATCAACCTTTTCCAATTACTTCCAGACAGCTTCTTTCATAATGTCATTGCATGAAAGGTACTCAACTATATTTTTAATTTTATATTTCTTGCCTCTTTTTGTATTCCCCTCCGTAGGGGCTCAGGGTCCTTCCAGTTCTCACCCAGTGCAGAAGACAGTCTCTTACAGGATGATGGGTAAGTGTTCCACAAAATATTGACAATGTATAAGGGCTCCACACTAACAGGAGCCCAGTTAATATAGACCCTGGATTTTAATGTCAGACCCCGCCCGCCAATTTCTATTTCAACTTCGCTTTAAAGTGATATATATAGCATTTCCAGGAATTAATCACGGCCAGGTACCCATCAATATCATCAATAAATAAAATCATAAATAAATAAAATCCTCATTCTGAACACACATGTATATTAGTACAGAATATGATTTACATGTACCCATATAGTTTCTAGTGATCTTTTGTAATCTCTTGAAATGTCTAGTTCTTTATTATTTGTTGATATCAGAGAAAAGCCAGTGTAACACAAGTCATCGACCTTATTCATCTCCAATGTATAGTGTTCATGAATGATGTTTTTATAAGAGACAAGAAAGTAAATTAAAGAAGGAACACAAACTGATGGATGAACGGCATTTATTTGATCTCACAAAACCATGTTGATGTCAATGTTTGTAAATATATTAGCTAATGGATGTTGGAAGAATGAATTTACGTCATGGTAGAAGGAACATATCTAATTTAATCAAACCTAATTTGTTTTTTATTAGTTCTTGAATAGCATGTGATTACAAAGATCCATTATCAAAACCTGCAGGGGCACCCAACATATTTTTTCCCAAAGGGGGAAGAGGGGGGGGGGGGGGGGGAGGGGTGTTATAAGACTTAAGTCATGACATAACTACATTGAAGTGGACATGACTCAAATAACATGACAAAATATAAAGGGAATTAAAATAGTTAGAAAGAGAGAGAGAGAGAGAGGAAACAGTGAGGGGGGCAAAGGAATGTCATAAGAAGATGTTGGGATCACTACACACTTTTCATATCCACCCCAGGTTTTAACCCTGTGTATTTGCCTTTCATTCCCCAAGTATAGACAGGTACCCCCCACCTAATGCCCCCTCAATGTCTAGAGCCGCACCATGCCACTGAGTGGAGGCAAATTGGGCATTGATCTTTGGCTCATTTTGATACAAAAATCAAACTAAAAATTCACCTGCAGTTCAGTGGCACACTAAAAGGCATACCTGCAGAATTGGTGTAAATCATGGATTGGGTCAAACAAAATTGTTTGGTTCTTTTGTAAGATCTTAGTCTAGGATTTTTGCTGTCATATCAACTGGCCTCTTAAAAACCAACAACTTTATATGGTGTTGTTATCCCAATTGTCAGGGATGCCAGTTTTCAGGCAATAGCATGAATTCAGGCTCTGGCAAGTTATTTTCAGGCTTTTTTGTATGCAAAATGGCTCATTCTAGGTGATTTTGGGGCTCTCTGATCAATGATAACTGGCATCCCTGTTGTATATTACACTCTTGTCACTATACAATGATTCTGTACACATAGTCTACACAGGCTATTGGCTTTCTGTAGTTAACCTTGAAATTGAAAACACCCTTAACAAAATTAATCAGAAAAGAATTTTCAGGACATAATCATAACAATAACTTTAGCAGGCGTGCTATACCTATTCACTCTACACAAAGCACCAAAAAGGTCGCACATCGACGCATTCACCAATCATTCAAGATTATTCAATATCCATTACCTCAAATTAAAAATGATAGGAAACCAACTTTTGCGCTTTATTCAATGTGGCAGCAACATTTGCATGATATAAAACCTTCCTTCTCTTCACAAGCTTTAAATTCACAAAATTTAATTCATTATTAATGCTTTCACCTCTTCACTTCGGGGCAGTGCGCGTACATGGTTCAGTTGATACATTTCAAAGGGGAGAGCTGGTCGGAAAAACATTGTCTGGAAGAGATCAAATGAATACTGGGGTTGTACATTTTGAAGCCATGCCCATGACTAATTTTTGTTGTTGTTTTTCTTTACATACAAGGTAAGACCACCGTACACCTTATGGACCAGCCACGATTAGATTTGGGAAACATCGCAAATAGCGTCGGATATAAAGTTCATAAAGGGCAGGTCTGGCCCATTTGCAAGTTGAATTGAATAAATAGAGACAATTAAAAAAAAAATAACAGTGAAATTAAGAAAGTCATGGAATTTTAATTTTTCGCATTATTTCACAAAAAGTGATATGTATCACATACACTGTATGCAAATTAATGAGTTGGGGATGTCACCCCCTTACTTTTTAGTTTGTCCCTTTTGTTCATTAAAAGGAAAAAAAGCTAAGAACAATTTTTTGAAAGTGGGGTAGGGGAGGGGATGCTTTTAGGCTTTCCATACAAAAATGTTGGTTTAGAGCTGTACCATTCTTCTTAGTTTTCTTTTAATTTTGTATTTAATTTTTTAATTTTGTAGGGGGAGGGGGGTTTCTTATGAAGATATTGTGTCCTTTGGTGCCTTTGTGCTTTGCGAATATATTGGTGTTTTTTTCATAATCTAGGCCTCTGGATTTAGAATACATTTCCAAGTTATAATGACCATTGACCTCATCCTTGCTACCACTCCCAGGCGGAAAGAGGGTAGTCTTGAAAGTGACATTGTAGATTTAGAATAGATTTTTGTGTCGTATTGTGACTTTTATGTTGTGATGTTGACCTTTGACCTTGTCTCTGCCAGGCCTGATGAAGGTGGTCCTGAAGGTGACATTGATGCAGTCCAGTTCCAGTACCAGGATCCCGATGAGAACCTTGAGGAGGATAACCTGCTGATGGCCAGGACCTTACACTACATGAACCGTCAGCAACAGGAACTAGACAGGTAGGAACTGGACTACTTTCTCCTTGTTAATTCTCTCATTTTCAGGAACCAGGGGCCACTTTATCAAAACCATCTCAAATTTATTAAGTTTGTGTATATCCATTGAAACATTTGTTAATTCACATGTTTCCATGGAATGTGTGATAACTTGGACTTATTACAGGTTCAAGAAAATGGGCCCTGGTAACTGATAGATTTACATTTATGCATGTTTTTCCCCAACTTTACACACAGCTTGGTTCGTTTTTTTGTCGCTGCTGTCAACTAGGGCCTGTTTTTTTTAATGGCAAATTTGTTAACTTTTTAATTATGTTTTATTATGCTATTTTTGAAATAAATGTGCAAGACATTAACTTAACGATCTTTACTTTGGTTTTCAATAGTGTTGATCAACCTCACTGCTTTGATTTGGTTTGTCTTTATATTCATAAACGTTTTGTTAGTTGCCTGCAAGAAGGCTGTTACTGTTAATGACAATACATGGCTCTAATGATCTTCTTGTGAGCAGCCAATGAATTATACCCTCATCTCTGCTGTGTTCATAAGTTTGAACCCAAACCGTCGATGGAGATAGAGTACGATGTGTTTATGGACCCTGGGAGGTCCCAACATGTGTTGATGTGGTGTGTGATTTTCAGGAGGCATTAATTCCTAAAGTGCATCAGCATTTTACTTGGCTTAAGTGGTGTTATTCTTCCATTGGGGCACGGGAGCTGGCCAATAAAGTGCTTTTCATCCCTGTAATTGCGAAGTGGAGATGCATTGTAAACTGATTCAGAGGTAGATCTTTAAAGCCTAGTATGTGTAGGCCAACAGACATTTAGCCAACAGATATTGTGATATTTTTTTTCATTAAAAAACTCAAAACAGTATCTAATATTCATTCTATCTTGTAGGAAAATGTCAATAATATCTACATGTATGCAGGATGTTAATGATGCTTTTAAAGCCCTACGACCAACTGAAAATTAATTTAAAGGTTCTTTTCCATGTAATATCGACATATAGAGTTTGACTACCGGTATTACTTACCAGCTACCATTTGGGAAATATATCGTCTGTTTGGAATCTGAAGGGCGTTATTTCATATAATTTTTTTATAGGCTTTAAAATTAATGCCCTTCTGGCTCCAAACAGACAAATTATCATGTAAGAAATCAGTGGCACTTTCAGGATTTATAGAGAGATTTATTATGGCATTTATTCTGTATGAAGTGTTATTTGTGAATGTCCTTATAGCTCTCAGGAGATGATTTGTGTTATAACTCATCTTGGTTTTAGGATAAATAGATGATTACCTACCACTGAAGAACATAAAAATTAGCGTATTATGCATTGTGCCATTTTGAAATCTTCTCTTGATATGAACATACTGTTTTAATATTGGAATGTTAACATTTTATGCATCTTCTCTTTGGAGGATGACAGAGAAAGACCAGTTGTAGTATTAATGGAGAGGAGACACATGCAGATGTATTCTGTACATTTTGTTAAAGTTATGATGATTTTTTCGCCAGAAGGGCATTAACTCATAGACCTCAACACAGAGTTAACACCAACAGATGATGTCTTGTCTGAGTGAAAAGTGTATCAGGCGACACCATGGACGTAATGGTCACAACTGAGAGGTACATTTATAATCAAATTCGCTAATTCAAAGTCAATAATTGTTACTGATTGTACTAATTGGTACGTGCAGCAAATAAAGGGTGACATTGGTGCACAGGGTCTTGAACCATATACCCTATGATCACCAGTCCGGTGACTTATGCACTAGACCATAACACCTCTACAACTTGTCTAATGTTTTCCTTGGTTTACCATGCAGTACTCGAGATAACACTCGGGCTGAAGGCTTGAGTGCACCATATAGTCTGATGTCTTGAGAATGTTGGTTTGCCTTAAATGTTAATATAAAACACTAGTGGTCAAGTAAGAACAGTACCTGCGTAACTTGAATCGTGGATGAATAGGCAAGTGATGTCCTTTGGTTTCTAACCACACATCTCTCAGTGGTCAGCTGAAGAAAGGTCCTTCACACACCCCTGAATATTCTTGAAGTTCAAGCGGTAAAGTGCTCGTATGTAGCAAAATGTCATGCATTTTGTGTCAATTATGTTTGCCTTATATGTGAGAATATGCATTGGTTCTAGGAAACCTCTTTTGTTGTACTGAGGTATTCTAAATTAGGTGCAAAACTTTTATCATTCCCTTTTGATAAGATTTCACATCAAGCAATCTGTTCTTTGAACAGTTTTAAAACACAATCCCAAAGATTTTAATAAATAAACTCTAGGGAAATATCAATAATCTATTAATTTGTTCATGGAAATATTGTTTTGATTATGAAAAAAGTCATTGTCTTGAACCTGCATTTCAATAAGTTACGCACAAGGCTATTCCCTGGGATGATTTCCTAAAAGTCTTTAAGATTATGTTTTTCCTGCTTGGAAATTGAAAAAATGGACACCCCACTACAACAGCTCTGCAGGGAGATGAAATATCATAACAATCCAGAATTTATGAAACTTACATGAGGTATGAAGATGAAAAATATTGAAATTAAAATCATTTATTTTGAGCCAGAATGACATTTACTCTGTTAAATTATATGAGTAAACACCCTGCTGGCTTTCAGCAAATAAAATGCTGTTTGATCAGCTTTCTGGAGATTAGAGATTAAATGCTTTTTTTTTCCCACTCTAGACTGTCTTATTGTTTTGAGTATAACATACACATAGTGTGTGGTACAAGAGTCAACTGGCAGTCCACTGTTCTGTTCTATAAGTCGACTAAAGCGGATAAACAGTTAAGCATACAATGACTGCTGGATGACTGCTTTGCAAACCTAGCCTGGTAACAAGGCAGAATCTTTCATGCCATTAAAATTTACTAATATTTAATCAAAATTGTTCTTCTTTCCGTTGGAAATCAAATGAATTTAATCTCCATATGTGCTTTATCTTCATATGTCCTTGGCCAATTTAGATGGAGTGGGGGGTGGGGGGGGGGGAGTTATTTGACTACCGTTAATGTCATTGTCATACTCCATAGCAATATCCAGTTGTAAAAGAAGAGAAAATATGTGCATGCAATGTATGAGCGTGATATATTTCACATCAGTATCATTCAAATATTGCTGTCCTGCTACCAAGATTAGGATTTAAAAATGCTTGAAAAATATATCTCCAACCTTTAAACCTCATCTGCTCTGAATTACATTTTTTCCTTTAAAGCCCTACTGCACTACTTGTAGCTACTTGTGCCCTCTATATAACAGACAATGCATAATCGGTGACCATTGGTCCCCCATGATCCTCTTTTTCTTATGTTAATTTGAGAGCTGAGTTGATGAGATAACCACCTATCCAGTGACGTTGCAGGCATGCAGGGTGGTCTAATCCCTCCTGTACACTAGTACAGATGGGCTTTAAAATTTTAATGCTGAACCTATCTTCATTTAGAGAGAAATATCATCCCACCTGAAGGTAGACTAGTCAAGGCAATCCACGATCCCTCAGCTCACAGATGGTGAGGTGGATCGGAGTGTCTGTAACACAGCCTCATTTCGATTCAGAAAAAGTGTGCCAGTAATTGATTCTCTCCCGCCTCTTGAATTACAACAATTCCCATCTCTCTGTGCCGTGTCTGTTCCCTTAATGATACTTTAACTCCTCCCGTTGAGGCCCCTGGGGATCTAAACGCCTCATGAGGACCCTGGGGATCTAGAGCACATCTGTCTGCGGCTCTTCCCCCCTTCCCTATACATCCTCCCACTCACTATGGTGGCTCTTCTCTTACTCCCACTCATTACCAGTACATCTCTATCATCAGATTCTCTTTTATTACTTCTCTTCCCTCTCTCTCTCTCTTTTTTTTCTCTCTCTCTCTCTCTCTCTCTCTTTCTCTCTATATCTCTCTCTCTCTCTCTCTCTTTCTCTCTCTCTTTCTCTCTCTGTCTAATTATATTATATATACTTTAACAGAGAATGAATGCTTTCTATCTCTGAATAGATGAAACTGAATATGTTATCTATCATAAGTAAGGTAATAAAAGGCTATGAAATACCAGTCACTGTATTCATCCTGTTTGATTGCCATTATGTTTATACAGTTCCTGATTTCTCTGCTCTAAATGTTCCATCCCACATCTTCTCCATCGCCTGGATGTTTCTGTGGCAATCTGATGGCACGGTTGCCTAGCAACACGGGATGATGCTCAGGTGCTTGGGAGTTTTTCAAGTACGCATGGCCTGGAGGGAGGATATTTTGATTTATCCATCCAGCCTCCAAGTTTTATTGCAGTATCTATTTTCACTTCTTCCGGTCGTCTCGTGGCATGCAGCATATTTGCATTTCCAATTTACAAAACATTAGGAGATGACATTACCGATACACCTTCCATCACATTTTCTATTTATAGTTTTCTTCCACTTGAGGTGATGTAATTCTTTAAAGTTCAGGGCTAATTTAATGTTTTTGACTTGTAGGAAGTAGACTGGGTTCAATTTACACCTCAGGGGGAAATGCAATTTGCTTTATAACATAATTACCTGTGTTATTTGATGAAGTATATAAGGATTGAATCTATAACCAAATTATAAGGAAAACCTAGAGTAAGAATTAGAGCAGCTTTGCTTTCTATATCATTGTTGGGTAGATAATTTCAATTCTGGATGTTTTTAAACAAATGTATAGGTAAAATGAAATTGTATGATAGACACACGTATCAATACATATTGTGTGTGCTCTAGTCTATCTTCTACAGTGTACCTGGCATGTTTTTGAATATTTGTTTGACTATTTATTTGCTCTTAATTTTTTTCAATATTTTGTGTATTTTAAATTCCAACAAGATCCAAGTATAGATTTAAACACACATCTACCTAGTCATGAAGGGATTGTTCCAATGCTAGACAACAAGATTCATTGTGGGAGTACAGTGGTTCATGTATTGGTCATCGAAGGCTCTTGAGTCTTAAACGAGAGGTCTTTAGTTACAATCCTTTCTCAGTGCTCACACCCTTGGACAAGTTGTTTTATATACCCACATTTGTCCCTCTGCTCTCAGGTGCATTACATGTAAATGAGTTCCTGGTATTAAACGCTGGGGTAATAATAATTACACGGCCTGATGGAAGAACATTATTAATGAAACTGATGTGGCTACCCTGGGCGAAGAAGACCAAATTATTCTTATTAGTAATCTGAAATGATATATTATATATCCTTTCAAAGAAATGCATCAGCAGGGTAGAAATAGATGTTTTATTCAGACGTGACCTGAATTCTACCTGGCTTTCTACCTATCCTCATGAATCTTTCATGGAAGAATCCATCTACTCTATCATCTGGTATTCCACTAGTTCGGCAGTTGCTCTTTCTTAAGTGCTATCCATCTTGCCCTAGTGCCTGCAATTCTAAAAGAAAAATCTCTTAGGAAAATATAATCTAAGTTCAAAGCTTTACCATACCAGATGCAACCAAGACCATCTGCCAAAGGAGAGTGAAAGGGACTAAAGAATAAGAGATTGCATACACTTTCCATCGCAGATACTTTCAGATTTATCTCAATTTTTATTGAAGTTGCATTTTGTTTCTGTGTCAGCTGCGTGTTAAACCAACAGGGAGTCTGTAGCCATAAGATTGGAAGTGTGTTTGTAGAGGTATTGGGTGTATAGGCTGGCGTGTTTTGACATCTATATTCGTATCAGTTAGGCAGCTCGCACCGGCTGAATAATGGTTTGGGTTGTCACCTTGTATGCAGTAAAACTGTAAATGAACTTGGGGGTAATGAAACGCAGCTAGTGCACATAAATGCTTCATGAAATACATGACACCATCCAAACAGATGGACCTGGGAGATGAAATACACAGTGCAAAAAAAAGTTGCACAAAATGTGTAATATGTAGAAGGAAAATACGGTGTTGGAACAGTTGAATAAATCTCAATAATCTGTTTTATTTGGTTGTGTAGTGATATCCCCATTTTGTGAGTGTATGTATGGGGAAGGGGTGAAATTAAACACCCTAGATATTGAGATGGCTTAGCAAACTGTAGTGACACAAAACAATTTATCAAGAACGCAAGCTGCATAATAATTGTTGAAAATCATAATTTCATCACACAGAGGTACAACCACATTGTTTGGATATGAAGCTGCAAAATGCATATTCCATCTTAATTTTCTTTTGATGAAGAAAGACATGTCACATTGTCAGGGAAGGTAAAATTACACAGCATATCAATTTACTTAAATGAAACCAAGCTGTATATAAACAGCTGCTGTTGATGGATGTCATTTCTGTTATGAAAGGGAATGTCCTTTATTGAATTTTATTAAATTAAAAATCTATAATTGTTACGGCAGCTAAAAGCCTTATGGAGATCGATGATGTCAGAGGGATAAAAATGTATGAGGATTTATGATCAACTGAAAGTTGGAGAGTACTTAAGCTCATGGTCACACACATCCATTTAGAAAGGTTAGGGTATTGAATTGAATTGAATTGAATCAAGGTTTATTAAAAAAACATGTGTCGCAGCCCAATGGCTGAATTGATCATGTGTACAAATAAAACAGTCATTGCATATTTCAAACATAAAATACAGTTACAATTAATTTGTCAATATTGAAATACATGTATATATAGTTACTATGATAAGATTGATTGGGCAGCAAAAATAAGAAAACAGAATATAACATGAAGTCAGGAAAACGGAGAGGAGAAACATGAAGAAAAAAGTATAAGAGGAAGTTGTAGAAAATGCATGTACATCACAAAATATAAATTGCATACATGTATTTTTAAAGGGTCATTAAGACAATATACAAAAATAAAAAATAGAAAAGTACATATTCTTTTCATTACATTGGCAAAATTAAACAAGATAATTGATTTAGATAGGATGGGGCAATTTCTGTGACATACCAGAAGTGAGAAACTATGTCTCTAGCTATCAATCAATGTTTGCTCAAATTGGGTTTGGCATGAAATGCATAGAAGTACTTTAGCTTCCTGGTGAATCAATATTATAGACCCAAAGTCTATTTTATGTAATATAAATGTGATGTCCATGCAATGCTACTATAAAAAAAAACACATAACAAGTGGAGATTTTGGAGAGAAGCAACTGAAATAGGAAAGATTCTGGCAGGGCACTGCTATAAATTGCATAACAATCTTCAACAGATGATTTTATCTGTGTAGTTGATAATCTCATACAAAACGTTACATGGACATCGTCGTATCTTTTGCCCCAACCTTACAGAAGACTCAAATAGCAATGCAAACAACAAGTCTTGACTTGGAATAATAGCAGACATCATTAATATCTAATCGTTAATGTTTTAATCAATCAGCATCTTAACCTGATTCATAGAAATGTACAAGATTTGTGAGGCAACCAATCCATTGAAAGTCAAATGCTCAAGGTGCACTAGTGCAAAAGATAAAATCATATGAAAGCACTAGACACAAAAGTACAAAATGAGTAGGAGGAAGCATAAAAAACAGGAAGAAAATAGTTCATTTATAGGGGAAATCAAGCAGATACGTTTCTAGATTATTTTGTTAACACTTCAACTGATCTGCTAGTTCTGATCTCTTGAGGGAGATGATTATTATTTCTTGTTATTTATGATACTCCCTTTCTCTCCCATCCAACACAGCACTGTTGAGGGATACGTTAATGTGATAAATCGCCCATTGAGAGTCAGAAAGGCGATAACTCTGTAAGATGATACAAATTAATGTCCTTCTGACTATACATCATTTCTTACTATCTATGTTTACCATTGCTTTTTGCTCTTTGGTGTATGACTTTTATTACCTTTCTACTTAGCTTGATTGGGCATTTTTACTTACCAGTAGATGAGATGATTTTTCAAGTTGATTGCATATAAAATATTGACGATGTCTACTGAAGCATAGCTTTGTTGTTAATCATTTTTTCAATTACTCTAATGAAAAAGTTTGGAATGATCTGCTCAGAGCCAGGAGTGCATTGGCTCGTACTGTTCAACATAGTTAGCCCCTTCTGAATCTCAACAGATGAAATGTTTATCTGATCAATGTAGATGCATGAAGCATTTAAACTTTTTGAAAGAAATTCACCTGTTCCTGTACTCTGCTTATTTGTAAATACAGTACCTGTAGTCATGTGTAAATTTTGTAGAAAAAAAAGCAAATATCATACCTGAGTTCAGCTGAAGCTATTGCTTCACAACTAAATAATTCATATTTGTTGTTGTTTGAGAATACAGTGACTTTGTAGAGTTCAATATATTGGAGTAGAAAATAGGATTGAAAGCAAAAAGCCAAGAGTAATTTGATTATAAGCCAAGTAAGTTTAGATGCTATCCCTAGGGGTAGGGTTATTCATGCGAGAAGGATTGTTTGGGGGGATGTAATGTATCGTTCGTTGCCATGGGATTCCTCATCAGAAGCAGCTTTACATCTGCAAAGCTCGACTGATCACCGTCAACGCCAGCAGAGCCCTGCACGCTCTCATAAATTATGCAAGGTTGATAGTCTGCAGATGGATAAGATGAGAAGGCATCCAGCGTGGACCGGACCAAACCTCCTCTCGGCAACCGTCCGATGATAAGGAAGATGCCGCATAGCCATGCTCCAGTGATTGAGTACAACTAGAGAGCTCTCGATCTAAAGCTTGCGTTGTTAAACACACTGGATACACTCGAGTATTCTCTTCATTACACGCTCATGCAAATTGCTGAATTGCACCCTGGGAATGGTGCGGGGGTTAGCTCTGTCATTGGAAGAGAATGTTTTTCCTTCCTCTCCTCCCCTCTCCCTTCACGTTCACTGTCCTAGCTCGCCAGAGGCAATTGTGTGCATTAGTGAGTAATTTGGAGTGGCCATTTTGGCTCGTTCATCGGCGTTTTGCGATGCATGATCGTACATTCGCTTGATCGCCTACATCCTCCTAACTCAAGCAGGTAGGGCAATCAACGCTTTTGTGGAGCACATAGCGAGCGTACTCCTATAGTGCACGCACGCATACCTGCTCCGGGATGTCATCGGGTCAAGCGGAATCTGTGTTTACATTTAGCGAAGGAAGCGTGGCCCTACACTCATTTCCTGAGAGATGTTATGGATCCATCGAAGAGTGCCTGGTGATGCCGCCGCAAGAAAGAGCAGAGCATCTTGGAATCTAACATTGCATGAATTTTTGACAACCGAAGAGATTGATTCTATTTCTATTAAAACCTGCTACCTGGCTCACGGCATGCATTTATGTATCTGGAGCAAGCCGCCGGTGACATATACACTGCTCTTAAGCCTCCATTTTCATTTACTTGAGCTGTTATGCGTTGTGACCTGCATGTTTATATCCACCATCCATGACGATCGAGAGATATCTTTTCAAGCATTTGCTAGCGGCCGACACATCTCACCCATCACATCCTAGATGTAAATATCAACATTGATAGGAAGAATGCCCGGGCGATAGTGGGTTCATCGTATTCTCTTCGAGGTCATCATCATCATCATTGTCATTGTCTGTTATTGCTCAGTGATTGGGAAGACATCGCGGCCCGTGCCTGCCAAAAATGTCTGAATCCAATTGATTGAGGCTCGTCTAGCTCCTACCTCTCAGCTGATTGATTGGCAGTTGATCAATTCCCCGGGAACACTGGCTAGGGTCCAGCCCACTCAAGCCAACCAACGCTAATTTCATTCCAGGCTATTTTTGATATACCTGCTACTCTAATACGTTCCTCAGCTCATCAGTTGTGAAGTAGGATGCATGAAGGAGAGGATAGCTCAATCTGTGATCGCTCTTGGAAAGATGTGGATCATTTCTGAGTGAGGTCTTTTTGAATGGTTTACCTTGCTTATATTATTTGTAAGAATTGCTTTGAGCGGTGACATATATAAATGCATTCATCACAACGTGCTGAATTTGCAAATGGAATGGTCATTGAGTCTTCAGTGAAGCAGAATATCTACGGTAAATCAGTAATCCATGGCTACTCTGTGCTATTCTAATGTGAACTTTGCAAGGCTTGAAGTGGATTTATAGATTATGTGTACTGAAATGGAGCTTATAGGATAAAGCGTTTAAATCTCTATCCATTTAATTTCAGAGTATTATGAATTCAATCCAAGGACATATATCGCTTCGTTGGATTGGATTTCATTTCATAATCTATATCAATACATTTTTTAATGGAATTCTGCAACAGTGACAGTAACATCCACAAGTGAGCAAGCCGGATCATAGTTGCGGTAGGAATCAGAATGGTGAAAATATGAACATACTGGTCAGGGAGAATACATGTACATGCATATTTGATGCCGAAACAGGATAGGAAATACCAATGTTGGAAATATATCACTAATGTGAAACTTTGATTAGTGGGATACACTCATCACTTGTTGCGACAAAAGATTTTTGTGTTGATTGAGCTAATAATCTCTAGTTTCCTGTCTAGTCTCTCTATGCTCCATGGTGAAAGTGAATTTCATGTCATGTGATCATGAATGTATCGTTCATTAATCTCCAGGATTTAGACATGTCTTCACTTGATCTGCATGGCTAGGATAGAGAAACGAGCTGTGTGCCCTTTCATTTGATGCGAACATGCATGGTCAGAGTCTTACAATAAAATTGAATAATCTTGGATCACACTCTCTAATTGTATTGTCAAATGCCAATGTTATCGCAGTTCAATTTAGTTGGCAGAGAGATACAATATTGCTAATGTTTTGGCTGATCTAGGGATTGAAATTCCAAATTTGTCATAAAAAGGATATTAAGAGCATCGGGTGAAGGTTAGGCCACTAAAACGGCTCTTATATCCGTCTACTCTGCTCCATAGGAAATAATGATAAGACAAAAACAGCTCTAAATAATTCATGAGCTGCATCATATGACATCCTGAGTACACATTATCACAATTGAGAAAGCCCTGGCTATTATCGATGGAATCGCACTGTGCTAATGGGAGTCTTATGTGTGCTGCATGGATAACAATCACTCCATAACTCATCATGTAATTGCACCAAGCCGGCTTTATAACAGCGTTAGCGTGCCCCGCTGCTGACTGAAATTCACTTTCATTGGGGCTGACTAATAACATCTCAGGGGAGATAGAGGAATAAAAACAAAGAGTCCGGTCTCTGTACAGTACGCTGCTGTGAACTTGCATGTACATGAAGTAGGAAGTGTTGTATTACTATTAGGTAGTACAGAGATTGCCTGACTGACTGACAGTGGTCATTTGTACCCGCCACATTCGAGGTTGGATGCTAGCTAGCTATTTCCCTCTTTATATACTGGACAGTTTTGTTTTTAGCAGTACAATATGTGACTGATCATATATTCTGGAAATGTAGGGAATTTCACTCTTGGATGCTTGCTTCATCGATAATCATTGTTTCAGTATATTCCTATCCTATAGGCTGCTACTCAGTGCACAAATCACGGCATGGCAACTGTCATAGAGTGCTAACGATTCACTTCCAACTCTAAATTGGCAACGTAGCATCGGCAACGTAGCACTCGCAGCGGCCAGAGTTCAAGCGGATCTAGGAGTCGATCAGGCCATGTTCTATGTACAACGTTGATTCGGTCACGGAGAAGACAACTTGTATCGAGAAGGGAGTTCTTGTGCTACTGTTTAACAAGTCAGAAGAATATTTGGAAAGTTGTGTTTGACATAGATATCATGTCGTGGATTAAGTTGTGGATCTATGACACATTTCTTTAGCTACTGCCATCAAAATTAAGTTTAGTGTGCCTCAGATAGGACAGGAGTGGGATAGCTAGGCAGCACAGCATTGAGTCATCGTGTACAAACACTTTTGTCTATATTTGCCTTTTAATGAGTTGTTGCAGTTGACATATTTTGTATGAATTTCCAATATTCAAAATAGCAGACAGCAAACTACTGAGAAGAGGGAAAGCTCAAGAGAAGAAAAAAATTGAGTACTAGCTCCTGAATGATTCTGTTTGATGATACGTGTCGGTCGGCACTGCATTGTCAAGATGTAAGGGAACAAGAAGTCATGATCGATCAAGCAAACATACCCCGATCCATCGCCTCCACCTCGCCCCGATCCCTGCCTCAACTCTCGAGCTCTTTATTCGGCGACGACGCTATTCCGCGCCTTGATAAGTCTTTAAAGGAGGAGGACGACGACGAGGAAGAAGAAGAATCCGTGCTTCTGAGTGACTTCCATGATGTTCTCTTGGAGCTTGCTTCATCCCCTGATGATATGGCTTGTTTTACCATCACGTCTGCTGTTGGTGGTGCCCACCTGCCAACGGCGTTCAGTCTTGAAGAACTTTCGCCGGAGGAATGCAGAGATTTATCCGCTGTTTGCTTTCCAGTCAACGGAAGGTGCGTTCAATCTAGATTTTAAACTTTTCTTAAGAGATGTGCATGAAAAGGTATGAATTGCTATATCTTTGAGTCATGTTATATTAAATCTGATCACCATTTAAAATTGTATTTGTAGAAAATTAGGCCTGCTCAAGAGACAAATTTTAGGTACAAACTCTGCTACATACATGTGATGCGTAATTACATGTACAAATGTTTGAAATATAAAATGCAACTGTGCAATGTGTCCCATACTACGTACATGCGTAAATGAAGGTTAATGGTTCTTTCTCATATTATTACCTTTTTAGTCATTGGTTGTGTGGGGGAATTTTTCATTTTGGATGTTCAATAACTGGATGTAAGATGTTTCATATCAGCAGATACAATGTACAGATTCAACAAATAATGCAGTCAGGCTGGGAGGTGATCGTTATGACTTTTGAACTGATTTATTCGGTCGTGAAAATAACCGACATATTATTTTCATAGTCACATCCGGAGGGTTGCACCAATCTTGAAGATTGTTTACAGCTACTTGGCTTTAATTAAACACATGACCTTTGTAGGGCTGTGACATAATTGGTCTGAGCTATAGAGAAAATGGAAATTGGTCAGAGCAGGCATATATCATTCAAATAAACAGGTCAGATCAGATGCAATGCAAAGTGTGAAAAATATCACGTAGATGAATCTGCTTTGTCTAATGGCCCATTTACACATCCCAATTACACATCCCAAACACCATTTTGAAAAATCATTGAATTTGTGGGACTGCCATTTACACTACTGCAAAAACCCATCAAAAAAGTTGGTGTTAATTGCTCATTCTGATTTTTTGGTGAGTAGTGCACTTGTTCAACTTTCCGCTACTCTCCGTGCAATCGCAAAGAAGCAAGGAGAGTCAATTGACCAAAAAACAGAATCTTACCATCGTTTTGAGAGCTGCCATTTACACTGCAAAAATATGTTAAATTTTGGCAGGCATATAGAAAAAATAATATCCAGGGGTGGATTTGTCTATTTCGGTTTTTCATCATATTTGCCGGTACCAACGAAACACCGGAATGTGAGAAAAATCAATGATTTTACTTGCAGTGTAAATGTCTGCTTTGTAATGTGCAAAACCTTCTTTCAGAATGTATTTGATGCTATTCTGTAAATCATATGAATCCTATAATCAGGCATTCAGCTTCAAAATCATGCTTCTTTTCAATTTTTCCCTTCAAGCATTGAACAGCTTCGAAATTGTGCTTGCTTTCAATTCTTCCCTTCATACATAATAATTATAGTTTCTATAATAAGGCATTCAGCTCGTAAAATTTTACATGCTAGCTGTCAAATTCACCTTCACGGTACACCTGTCCATGTATGTCTTGATTTCCTGTTGGACCCGAATGAACTTGTGATGTTATTTCATGATCTCATCCGCACTTCCTACTGGATTGTGCAATATAGGACTGGGTTATCCTTTGTGTACGCTATTCATTACCGTAGTTAATTTTTCCCCTCATCTGCACACTATTGAATTTGAAAATTGTTCATATAATGTACCTGATAGTGGTATAAAGTGTACATGGGTCTTGTCATTGTGATTGGGGAGAGGCCCTATAGATGAATAAACAATGAGGAAGGGAAGCAGAGAGGAGTAGGGGCAGGGAGGGGGCAGTCCCCTAGAGGAGACAGGACATCACAATTTAAAAGTAATTAAATGTGACTTCTCTCTCTCTCTCTCCCTCTATATATATATATCTCTCTCATATCTCTCTCTTCTCTCTCTCATCTCTCTCTCTTCTCTCTCTCATATCTCTCTCTCATATCTCTCTCTTCTCTCTCTCTCATCTCTCTCTCATCTCTCTCTCTCTCTTCTCTCTCTCTCATCTCTCTCTCATCTCTCTCTCTCTCTCTCTCTCTCTCATCTCTCTCTCTCATCTCTCTCTCTCTCTTCTCTCTCTCTCATCTCTCTCTCTCATATCTCTCTCTTCTCTCTTACCTCTCTCTTCTCTCTTACCTCTCTCTTTTACCCCTTCACCCCCTCTCACTCACATCTTGCATTCACTTTTTTTTAAAGAAAATATAGTTTTTTTGGGGCCATTAAGCCCTTTTTTTTGGGGGGGGGGGGGCTGTGCTTTGATGATGGGTAGGGCATGTCCTCCTTTACCACCTTTCCATACTATAATGTCATTGTTCATGCATCTAGTGAACCTTAGAAAATATATTTGACTATTCTTAGACTCCGTAAATCAAGATATATGCATCACAGTTATCCCATCATGAGAAGAAAGTTCTTGTACCCCAAAAATTTCTTCAGCATGACCATGATGTATCATTTTCCATTTCAGCAATATCTATTTTAGTACCCAGGAATAGCAATCAGAAAATAGGATGATAAAGTGTAGCTGTTCTGCACTGTAACTCGTATTTGTGATCATGATAAATCAAACTAGATAATGTATCTTTTAGGGATTAGGGTTAAGGATATTTTACATTTGTCTTTCGATCATGTTACTTGTATGATGATGATACGTGCCTCAAGAGAGATGATCATGTATTCTAAAAGTAAGCAGAAGAAAGTCTAATTTTGCTCTAGTTTTTAATGATGACACATGTCAGTTGATAGGAGAGATAATGTTTTTGCCTTGAAGACATTAAGAGAGAGCAGGAAAGAAGCCAAATTAATGCATGATCAGTTGCTTTGAATGAATGTAAGATTAGACAAATGAATGTAGAGAGAGTGACAGAGAAAGAGAATAAAAAAAGGGAAAGACGAAAGGGAGGGGGTGGGGGAAAGATGGAAAGAGAAAGACAAAGAGAGAGAAAGAGAGAGACAGTGAGGCAGTGAGGGAGAAAGGCAGAAATAGAGAGACATGCAGAGAGAGGAAGAAACAGATATATAGATGGAGTGATAGAGAGAGATATAATAGATAGAAAGGTTAAGATAGACAGAGAGATAGGGAGATAGGGATCAAAAGAACATAGAGGAAGAGAGAAAAAGAGAGAACTAAAGGAGATGAAAGGAAAGGATAAACCATACATGGTAAAACAGCATGAAAAGGACAGTCCCCATAGACTTTTGATTAATGAAAGGCTAATTTAATGAGAAATATATACATTGTAGCATTTGCTATACATTAAACATTTCATCAAGAACAGTACAATCATAGCAGTGAACATACGTGATTCACCCTATTGTCAATTTATCTGAATGAATCAAAACATAGAAGCTAGAGTTGTGTGATACGTGATCTCCTTCAGGTCAGAAACTGTATCAAATCACTGAACCATAATCAGAGGATGGTAATTTATCTCTTCCATTATGTTATCAAAGGAAACATGTACTTTTTGTGGCTATTGTAGTCAATGACAACATGAGGTCATCATGATCCTTTAAATACATGTTCCACATTTAGCTGCAACAGCTTTTTATATGAAGCAAAGCTGTATTAGTAATAATGGAAATGTGTTTTTGTTTAAAGTTTGCAGTTTAAAATTCTTCCATTTCTCACATTGACACAAATATCCCATGAAGTGAAATCTCCTAGAATCATTGCCATCATCTTTGTGGGCAATTCCACCTTTGATATGGAACTATCATTGTCAGAAATGAGTCATCACTGAGATTATAGCTCCATTGTTTCATTTCATTATTTTATAACTGATACAGTCAACTCTTGGCAAAAATAGGTGTCATGTTTTTTGTTTTTTTTGTTTGTTTGTTTGTTGTTGTTGTTTTTTTTTTGGGGGGGGGCGGGTGGTCTTCAGTTAAACACGTAAAAGTAATATAATGAGAGAATAATTCATTTTTGTCCGCATGGGTCTTTGCATGAACTCTACATTAACATTTGGTCAAATGCATTATCAGAATTTATTAGAGAACAAATTTTAAGAAACATATGCACATCTAATTTACAACAAAAAAAGCATTCATATTTATTAGTGATCAAGTTTTATGAGACCTGTCTGAATGCAAGATAGGAAAATGAAAATGATAAAAAACCCATTTATTTTTGAAATCCCTGTGTGTTTCATGTCCCCTGAAATGAAGTTAGATTGATTTATTCAGCTTCCATTAAGATGTATTGTTTAAAAGTAAATAAACATGGTTTCAATGCTGTACAGTTTACACGGTTTGAAACATTTTGCAGATAGATAACAAAAGACAATACATATTGACAAAATTATGACTACCGGTATATATTGTTAGTATAGACTCTAAAATTAAAGCAAGTCAAATATTTCATTGCCTGTTTAATAAAAGATACGGAGGATCATAAAGATTAAACAAAAGTTTTTCAAAAACCTGGCGTGTTGTCATTTTTAGTTGAGTCCTAACCGAGTTGTGGAATTGTGGTGATTGAGGGAAACCACTTCATTTTCTCACCGCCCCGGCGTTATTATGCAGTTCACACCTATATGTAGGTCACAAAATATTGCACAGATGCATCTAAATCAGTGTTTAATACACAGAAATATGACAAGTACTGGGCGGCAATGCTCAGTCGTGTGTCATATGCCTGGGAACTGATTTCAATCATTGTTCCATTATTTTGTAATTTCATGGGTGGCGTGATGAGGGCTGGGTCGTGCATCCTGCATCGTTTATTGGTCCATCTTCACCGGGCCTGCCCTCGACCATGTTTTAATGAGTCGTCAGAAGCAGGTGGTAATTCTCATAGTTTGAATGTCCTTGTGGCGAGGCGAGGGCGGTGTAGCCTGCGACATTCGATGCCAGGGAAGGCAAGCAGGTGGCACGGTGTGCCCAGCGTCAGCAGGGAGTACCGCAGCATCAACCGTATCTTCAGGCCCCGACTCCTATTGTTTTACCGTAACCTAAATTGCTTCGATAATACTGTTTTATATGGACAGGGGACTAAGGCATGACGGTGTATATGGACTGACTTTTGCTGATTAGAAGAGTTGGGAATTCCAAAGAAGCAATCACCGTATGATATATTGGACAGGTAGTTAACTGTGGATGGACGATCGGATGCGCCACAGTCATGGTGACCCACATCTATGTGGACAAACCCCGGGGACACCTCCTCCTCCCATCTCATCAGATCAAGAGTGGAGGTGTTCAGGCATGCAAACTGGTTGCAAAGAGGTTTGTCGCCTTTTCACTTTTAATTTCTACACTTGATGCCCTCGTATGTCAGCTCAGAACCATTTTAAATAGAGCTTAAAGCTATATTTTGATTAAGAAAAAAACAACCTGTTTAATAACATGACTGGAGATAGAGTGTGGAAGAGGCAACGTCTTCATTGTTTCTATACTTGGTTTGTCTATTGGTGTTTGATAAATAGCCAAACAAACAACCTTCATGCTAGGCAAAGCATGCCTGATTGATTTCATTTCCAATCAATTTTTAAAATATTTTGTAACCATTTAGATAAAAGGATTACCGGTATTAAAGGCAGGTGGAAGGGGTTGTCTGTACATCACTTTATTGACCTGATTAATGGTCCATGCAGGGCAGGTAACATAAAAAGATGCAAATCATTGAACCTAGCTTTAAGTCAAATTAAAATAGTTGTTATACAAATTAGGTAGCCATGTAATGTGATAAATGTTATATAAACTATAGAAAAATAGTAAGTATGTTCATAAATTTGTTGGGTAGGTGTTGAAAGCCTTCATGATGAGACGGAGCGTACCTGAACTCATCATTTTCCAATTAATTTATGCTTTTATGAACATTTGAATTACAGAATTGAAGAGAGTGGAACTGGAAGGGGCAACACAATTGTATTCCACACTATTTCTTTACTTGATTGGTCAAATGGTTTTATTTAACCAAATCAACATATATCTGCACGATGAGGCAGAATATTATAGAAATCCTTCATTTTCTATTTATCTTCTGATTAAAAACCTTTAAATAACAGGATAGAAAAGAGAAGAAGGGAAAAAATTGTTTTCCACACTACTTTCTATACTTGCTCACTTAGTGTTATTTAGCTGATTAAAATTACCTCCACGGCCAGGCAGAGCATAATTACCTCTGTTGTTGTTTGTCACGCATTGCATTCAGCGTTAAAAAGAGAGGGTGGTTGTGAATTGTAATTGCAATTTTGTTGAAGCCATTTTCTGTCATGGATGGGTCTCTATGTCGACCTTAGTGGTCTTCTTATTTGTCAAATATCACTAATTACTTAGTGAAGAAAAGAGTGTAGATGTATTCATGATTAGTTTTTCTCACACTTAAAAAGAAAGGTGGATGTATATATTGTAAATGCATTTTTGTTAATGCTATTTCTGTCATGGATCGGTTTTATGTCGACCTTAGTGGTCTTCTTATTTGTGAAAATGTCACTAATTACCTAGTGAAGAAAAGAGTGTAGATGTATTCATGATTAGTTTTTCACACACTTAAAAAGAGAGATGGATGTATATTGTAAATGCAATTTGTCGATGGTATTTTCTGTCATGGATGTTGACCTTAGTGGTCTCCTCATTTGTGAGATATCACTAATTACTTAGTGAAGAAAGGAGTGTAGCTGAATTCATAATTTTTTACAAGCTTATGTGGAGAGCCATATCCTTGTGAAAATACTTCAGGTTCACAGAGAAACCATATTATGGGAACATTCCTAAATTACTTTTATTTGTAAAGCATTCCCTTTCATATCCACTGAAAATTCTCAATGATTGATATTGTAACTGTAACCCCCATAAAAATGGCAATTACTAAAGTCATATTTTGTTATTCATTCTTTTCCTATCTCTACCTCTATCTCTCTCTCTCTCTTTCTCTCTCTCTCTCTCTCTCTCTCTCTCTTTGTATCCATTCATTTTATCTCATACTTCTAAGAAACAAACTCTGCTTTGTTCCCCTTATGCAGTTTAGTGCAATATAGGTTTGTTCTCACCCAGATTATTTTCTTCTCCCAGTTTAAGAACTCTTGCTGGTAGATAACTTATTTGCTAGAGCTTTGACCATCAATAGCACTGGACACAGTGTTTGGGATTATATTGTCTCCCACAGAATTCGGTGCCTTTTCCCCTTTGTCTACTCCCTTTAATAGGACCCCCTTTTCTTAAGTGGTGTTTGCAGGTAGATTGTGTCCCTTCAGGATGTTGCTACTGTTAATCTCTGTACTCAGGAGAAGTATAGTTTTAAAGTGGTTGTACTAAGAAAAGGCGAGCTTTAAGACCATGCTGTAGAGAGCTGGCTTGGAGTATTGGGTTTGAGACAAAGGATGGGTCGTTTTAGTTAAGGATGCAAGCTTGGTCCTATCACATGATGTTAGGTAACCAATAAGAAGTCTAGTTGGAAGGAAGGGTAATGTGGGTCTGGACAGTTTAATAAAACTTTGACACTTTAAGTTTCCAGCTCATTCTCTGCCCAGCTGCCATTGCTTCGAACACTACCCTGTATATATTCAATCTCCATATTGGAGCATGTGCTACTAAATATATCTGTAGCCTCTACCTGATTTTCTTCTTCGAAACATATACAAAACGTATATATCAACTTTATATTCTTCAAGTTTCTCTAAGTTTAAGAGAGTTTCCTGTGTTATATTTGGTTGGGCATTTCATCCAACTTCAACCTTATTGAATTGGTTATCATCCCAGTTCCTGATTTTATATTCAAGCAAGTGTTGGCTCTTTTACTAGGTAAGAACACTATCTTTTGCTATGTATGCTTTCATTATTCTGTTGTATGACGTGTGTGTATATCATGATGGTATCTATATTTTGCTTGTATAACTCTGAGTGTAGTTTGAGACTGTAGCATACATTATATAACTTTTAATGCAGTTGTATGTTATACAAGATTGATTCTTTCTGCTGATCAAACAATTCAGTTAAATGAGAAGAAAAGATTATATGTAAGATTATTTTGCAGTTAGTATACTGATTCTGATTCTATTAAGCCAGCTGCTATTACAGAGGCAGGCTGTGAAGAAAAGATTTATGAAGAGTTTTGGTAGTTTGAAATACTTGTTTGTAGATAAGATTTACTAAACTTCTCTACTGATGTACTGGTAATATGTATCTGCTGTTCATTATGGTTATGCGCAACGTGGAGCATTATTATGCATATTCAATTGCTGGACTTTTCCATCGATTGTAAAAGTCACATGTTGTTTTGGCAAATTCTAAATCAACTGTCAATCAGATAGATCGAGCTATCTATCTGTGGCATCCATATCGCATTCATTATAGTTCATAATGATATGAATGAAAACTCTACTGAACAGTTGGTGCACTATGCCATCTTCATTGCATACAGTTATTGTGATGTATACATATTATATATATATATTATTAACATGGGATAAGTACTATTTTGAAAAGGATTGTATCATGTTAATCATGAATTGAACCAAGGTATAACTGAGTAAATTAGTTGACAGAATCGCATTGATTCTTCCAAGGTTAATTAGATAAATCAAGGGGCAAACTCTCATTCTTTCCTTATTTAATATATTGAGGGACGAGCTAATTGTTAGACTGTTATATATATTTACCTTTCCCTCTCTTAAGGAATGTTTTATTAGAAGAGTTCTGTTTATTATGCTCTTTTACTAGGTGGATCTTTTACTAGGTGGCTCTTTTACTAGGTGGATCTTTTACTAGATCAGTCTTTTACTAGGACTTTTACAAGAGTCTTTTAATTGATGAAATTCATCAAGCTTCAAGCTATCGTTCAACTTGTTCCTGTGTTCTGCGGGCTGCGACGTCCTCTTCAACGACACAGAGACGCCGGATATATTGATCAACCGCGTATCGCGAGCGAGTTCATGAACATTTAATAATTTGGTTACTTTAATATTTAGATAATAGTCGGTTTAGTTATAAGTTATAATACCTTATAATGTTATAGTTGTAAGTTGTGGAAGTTTTGTTTATTTCAATGTTTACTTGATTTGCAGTTGTTATTGACAACGAGCTAATAAAGGCATTGCCAGGTTATTTTGTTAAAACGTAACCTCAAGTGTAATTTCTTTATTTATGGACCTGGGAAATTGTGACATTCGGGTTACATAAATTGGGGGCTTGTCCGGGAGTCGAACCCGGGACCTCTCGCATGGAGGTAGGATAACCATTAAGGACCTGAAGGATAGTGGGTTGGTAGATGAATGGATGAAAGCTAAGGGGGCCACATTGCTTAAAGAAGAGGTTTCCAAGAAAGAAAATGTTTCCCCTAGCCATAGCCCAGCCACAAATAACTCAGATCGGGAAGTCCCTTCATTGTCTGCGTCATTATCAAAATGTGCGCTTACAATAAATTACAGACAATTGCGCTGTTTCTCAGGAGCGAGGAACCCCGCGCGCGATGAGGACACATATCCTTTGTGGATAGAGCACGTTGAGGGCCAGATGGATGAGTGGCGGGATCTTGGAGACGGCGAGCGCCGAAAGCGCATTCGCGAGGCGCTGCGCCCTCCTGCGTCGAGCATCATTACTGACCTCCGTCGTGAGTTTCCCCGAGCAGACTCATATGAGTACCTCAAGGCTTTAGATTTGGCCTACGGGGATACAAACACTGATGATGAGCTGTTCGTCAAATTCCATAACACCACACAACTCGAGGGCGAGCGACCCTCTGTGTATCTTTCTCGCCTGCAGGAGATACTGAGACAGGTAGTGAGGCGTGGAGTAATCAAGCCGGCAGATTCCAATCGGGTAAGATTGAAACGGTTTATCAGGGGCATCTTGTATAATGAGATGCTCCTGGTCAAGTTACATCTCCGGGATAAATTAATCCACCCTCCTTCATTTCTGCAGTTATTATCCTCTGTAAGGAAGCAGGAGCAAGAAGACTCCATGAAGGCCAGCCTCACTCGGCCGAAACAAGCAGTAGACCAAGGTAAGCGTGCCGCTGCACATAACTGTGTGGAGGCCCCAGTTGAAATTTCCCAAGCTTCTACCCCCTCTGAATCCACCCCTCCCAAGCAGACTCCTCCCAGGTTGCACGGCAACACATCTGAGGTCATTTGCTTCAAGTGTGGGGAGGTAGGGCATATTAGTAAAATATGCAACAGCCCAGCTGCCCCTGAAATTATCAGCAAGAAGTTGATCCAGTTCATTTCTAGGCAAGCAGGAAAACGCCAAAGGACGCCTGGTAAGGGGAGACCAGGAGTCCACCTAAGTACTGCACCCCAACAAGTATGCGATGTTCCTCCAGGACTGGTTGGGGACAGCATCACCCAGAAGTGCTGGGTGGATGGGATAGAGACTACTTCCCTCATAGATAGCGGCTCTCAGGTCACACTCATTCAAAAGAGCTTATTTGCTAAGCTCGATCGAGAGTTGCATCCTATGAGGGATCTAGTGCTCTATCATGGCGGTGACGAAACTCTACCTTACTTAGGCTATGCCTATGTTAATATTGGATTTGAGAAGACCTTTAGCGGGACAGGAACCCAGTTCAGTACTCTAGCCCTAGTAGTGCCGGATGCTCAGCATCAAAGAACCCATTCAGTGGTTATAGGGACAAATTCCGGTCTTTTCCGGAATTGCTTTGAGTCCTGTAAAAGGTTAGCTGGGGTTCGATTTGCACAAACTTTGCAAATCAGTCCTGTGTGTAAGGATATCTATTCTTCTCTCTCTAAGAAACAGACACTCCCCGCCGACGGTAAACTCGGCACCATCAGATCAAGAAAGAAACATGAAATTCATATTCCACCTCATAGCAGTCATACCATAATAGGTCAATGTAGAAATACACTCCGAGCACCAGCGACTGCGGTCATTGAGTCCCATTCCCCAACTAGGTTAGCAAAGGGCTTAGAAGTGATACCCTCGGTAGTTGAAGTCCCTGGGGAAGCCTTTTGTAAGGTCGAAGTTCTACTTGTCAATAAGAGCTCAAAGCAAATCACCATCCCTGGAAACTGCCCACTGGCTGATCTATTCATCCCAGAGTGGTGCCGCCAACCTCCCAATCAGGGCTCTACTAATGCCATCCATGCATCATCTTCTGCTACCAGCGCAGAAATGGGCACCACCATTCCACATGATATCGATGTTGCGGACCTCCCTATCAGTTGGGGCCCCATAACCCCTGAATGGAAGGAACGCCTTCTACATCAGTGTAGGCGGAGGAAAACTGTGTTCTCCAGGCATGACTTTGACCTGGGATGTTCTGCCTATGCGGAGCATCAGATCAACGTCAACGACAGCACACCATTCAGGGAGAGATCTAGGAGGGTAGCCCCTTCAGACTTGAAGGATCTGCAACAGCATCTGCAGCAGCTACTTGATCACAAGGTAATCAAAGAGTCGCGAAGCCCATACGCTTCTCCAATTGTTCTTGTTCGCAAGAAGAATGGGAGTTTGAGAATGTGCGTAGACTACCGCACCCTCAATTCGCGCACGATTCCTGACCAGTATGCAGTTCCTCTGATTCAGGAGGCAATTGACTGCCTAAATGGAAATAAATGGTTCTCGGTGATAGACCTGAAGTCAGGATTTTATCAGATCCCCATGCGTGAAGAGGACAAAGAAAAGACAGCTTTCATCTGTCCTCTGGGCTTCTACCAGTTCGAGCGCATGCCCCAGGGTGTGAAAGGGGCACCGGCCACTTTCCAACGTTTGATGGAGAAGTGCATGTCAGGTTTAAACATGATGGAGGTACTTGTGTACATGGACGACCTCATCATTTTCTCTAAGACGCTGGAAGAGATGGAGGAGCGCCTGGGTAGAGTGCTTGATCGGATGCATGAATTTGGCTTGAAGGCATCCCCTGAGAAGTGTCAATTCTGTTGTGAGTCGGTCAAGTATCTAGGTCATGTAGTCTCGGCAGAGGGAGCGCAGACAGACCCAGACAAGGTAGCAGACCTCGCAACGTGGCCTAGACCAGAAACTATCAGGCAAGTAAAGTCTTTCTTAGGATTTGCAGGATACTATAGGCGATTCATCAAGGACTACTCCAAGATATCACGCCCACTGAATGCTCTTACTATTGGGTGTGTATACCCAAAGAAGAGAGGGCAGCCACCTCCCAAGAGGCAGCCTGACCCTAATGCTAGACGAGCTAATGATTCCATTAGTGACCTCTGGACAAGTGAGTGTGAGGATGCGTTCCAAACACTCAAGAAACTACTTGTTTCTGCCCCAGTGCTTGCCTTCGCAGACCTGTCACAACCCTTTGTTTTGCATGTTGATGCGAGTCGTGACGGTCTGGGTGGTGTCCTATACCAGGAGCATGAAGGCAAGCTCCGCCCGGTTGCATATGGCAGCCGGGGATTATCAGCAAGTGAGAAGAACTACCCAGCCCACAAGCTGGAGTTCTTAGCCCTTAAGTGGGCAGTTACAGACAAGTTCCGTGATTATCTGTATGGAGCTAAGGGTACGCGGATTATGACAGATAATAATCCGCTAACATATATACTGAGCTCAGCCAAACTCGACGCCACAGGCCATCGGTGGTTGGCTGCACTCTCATGTTTCGATTTCTCCATCCACTACAAGCCAGGTAAGGCAAATATTGAAGCCGACGCACTGTCTCGCAAGCCTCAAAACCCTGCCTTGGACGAGGAATACGAACAGCGCCAAAAGTGGAAGCTGAGTGACCTGGAGGCACGGCTCAGGGATGACGCCGATGTAATCTGCCCCCAGGAAGCCATCAGTGCCCTGTACCAGCAGTACGAGGCTGTCCCCAAGACAGAAGTAGACCCCATACCTGAGGTCACCCATGAACATATACCTATGATAGAGACCCTTTGTGCAAGTGCCGAATCCATTCCCAGCCTTTATGCAAAAGGCTCAGACCTAAACAAGGTAGACTGGTCCCAGGCACAAAATGCAGACCAAATCGTGAACCTGGTCCGGAGTCATGTAGAGCAAGGTAAGAAACCCTCTTCGTTGGATGGTATACCTCGTGATGCTAAGCTCATGCTCCGTGAATTTGATAGGCTCGTGCTGAGGCAAGGCATCCTCTATAGGTCTTTCTTAGATTCCCTTGGGAAGACTCATTACCAGCTCGTCTTGCCCTCAACTAGCCGGAGGCAAGCTATGAGAGGCATCCATGATGAGGTGGGTCATCTCGGCATTGAAAGATCAATAGCCTTTGCTAGGGACAGGTTCTACTGGCCCAAGATGAGTGCCGAGATAACAGAGTGGGTGAAGCACTGTCCCCGTTGCGTGGCAAGAAAATCCCATCAACCCCCATCAGCACCACTGGTTAGTATCAAGACGACGAGTCCGTTGGAGCTGGTCTGCATGGATTTTCTGTCCTTAGAGCCAGACCGCTCTAACAAAAAGTCAATACTAGTGGTAACTGACCACTACACTCGCTATGCGCAAGCTTTCCCAACAAAAGACCAAACTGCTAAGACTGTGGCTAAGGTCTTATGGGAGAACTTTTTCGTACATTATGGCTTGCCTCAACGCCTTCACTCCGATCAAGGCAGAGACTTCGAGAGCAAAGTCATATATGAACTGACCAGGCTTCTTGGAGTTCAAAAGTCAAGGACCACCCCGTATCATCCTCAAGGTGACCCCCAACCCGAAAGGTTCAACCGAACTTTACTAGGTATGCTAGGGACCCTAGAGGAAGAGAAGAAACAAAACTGGAGCAAGTACGTTAGTGCATTAGTGCATGCGTACAATTGTTCAAAGCACGATAGCACTGGTTTTTCCCCATACCTTTTGATGTTTGGTAGGGAAGCTAGACTACCTGTTGATTTGCGCTTTGGCACGAGTCCAGACAACCATAGTGGCACGGATCACGTTCAGTATGTCCAGGGACTTCGTGAACAACTCGCTCGTGCTTACAAGCTTGCATCTGAGGCGTCAGACAAGTCGGCCGAGGCCAATAAGAGGAGGTACGATGCTAAGGTGCGAGAAAATGATCTCCAAACAGGAGACAGAGTGCTCGTGAGAAATGTCGGTCTGACAGGCAAGCACAAGCTAGCCGACAAGTGGTTTCGAGAGCCACAAATTGTTGTACGGCGTATCAATCCAGACATGCCTGTTTATAAGGTAAAGCCGGAGAATGGAGAAGGTCGAGAACGAACCCTCCATAGAAATCTCCTCCTACCAATTGAGTATTTTAATGAGACCGTTTCCCCTATTGTGCAAAGAGTCCGTAAAGGTCCATCACATCGGACTAGATCCAAACAGGTTCTAGCCGCCGAACCGAGTCACTCAAGTGATGAATCTGCCTCGGATGATGAGAGTGTCGCTCTACTTTTCCCAGAGATGCCACCTGCCCCTGGCCTCCGTGTGGATGCCCCTGAGTTTGTCCCAGATAGGGTAAGGCCCATTCCTGAGATCCCATCTCCAATTATAGTGGAAGATGGAAGTGATGAAGGAAGTATCCAAGATGGCAGTCCTGCGGTAAGTATGATCGAAAGTGATGAAGAAGTCTTATTTCCCTTGAATGAGGCTCCTGAACTGATAGAGCCCCAGCAGAGGGCCGAAGAGGTAGGTTACGGGGACCAGATTCTGAGGAGGGAGAATACTGATGGCGAAGAAATGGGTGCTGACCCCGTCGACCAAGTAAGTAATGTATCTCTTGAGAATCCTTTTGTGTCTAGCGATGTACCTGTTGTCTTACCAGACATCGAACCTGGTGCTGCAGAAGCAAAGCCCGAGCCACAATCCATCCGACGCTCAACGCGCTCTTCTAAGCCGCCGCAGCGCACGGTATATAGCGATTTGGGCGATCCTGTGACAAGATCGGCTACCTCCTCTAGGTTATTCGCTGGGTTAAGGCAGAAGATTTTTGGATTTTAAATATTGTCTAACTTTTACTTATGTTCACGGAGTGAACAGGGTTTGAGGAGGGAGGATGTAACCCCCATAAAAATGGCAATTACTAAAGTCATATTTTGTTATTCATTCTTTTCCTATCTCTACCTCTATCTCTCTCTCTCTCTTTCTCTCTCTCTCTCTCTCTCTCTCTCTCTTTGTATCCATTCATTTTATCTCATACTTCTAAGAAACAAACTCTGCTTTGTTCCCCTTATGCAGTTTAGTGCAATATAGGTTTGTTCTCACCCAGATTATTTTCTTCTCCCAGTTTAAGAACTCTTGCTGGTAGATAACTTATTTGCTAGAGCTTTGACCATCAATAGCACTGGACACAGTGTTTGGGATTATATTGTCTCCCACAGAATTCGGTGCCTTTTCCCCTTTGTCTACTCCCTTTAATAGGACCCCCTTTTCTTAAGTGGTGTTTGCAGGTAGATTGTGTCCCTTCAGGATGTTGCTACTGTTAATCTCTGTACTCAGGAGAAGTATAGTTTTAAAGTGGTTGTACTAAGAAAAGGCGAGCTTTAAGACCATGCTGTAGAGAGCTGGCTTGGAGTATTGGGTTTGAGACAAAGGATGGGTCGTTTTAGTTAAGGATGCAAGCTTGGTCCTATCACATGATGTTAGGTAACCAATAAGAAGTCTAGTTGGAAGGAAGGGTAATGTGGGTCTGGACAGTTTAATAAAACTTTGACACTTTAAGTTTCCAGCTCATTCTCTGCCCAGCTGCCATTGCTTCGAACACTACCCTGTATATATTCAATCTCCATATTGGAGCATGTGCTACTAAATATATCTGTAGCCTCTACCTGATTTTCTTCTTCGAAACATATACAAAACGTATATATCAACTTTATATTCTTCAAGTTTCTCTAAGTTTAAGAGAGTTTCCTGTGTTATATTTGGTTGGGCATTTCATCCAACTTCAACCTTATTGAATTGGTTATCATCCCAGTTCCTGATTTTATATTCAAGCAAGTGTTGGCTCTTTTACTAGGTAAGAACACTATCTTTTGCTATGTATGCTTTCATTATTCTGTTGTATGACGTGTGTGTATATCATGATGGTATCTATATTTTGCTTGTATAACTCTGAGTGTAGTTTGAGACTGTAGCATACATTATATAACTTTTAATGCAGTTGTATGTTATACAAGATTGATTCTTTCTGCTGATCAAACAATTCAGTTAAATGAGAAGAAAAGATTATATGTAAGATTATTTTGCAGTTAGTATACTGATTCTGATTCTATTAAGCCAGCTGCTATTACAGAGGCAGGCTGTGAAGAAAAGATTTATGAAGAGTTTTGGTAGTTTGAAATACTTGTTTGTAGATAAGATTTACTAAACTTCTCTACTGATGTACTGGTAATATGTATCTGCTGTTCATTATGGTTATGCGCAACGTGGAGCATTATTATGCATATTCAATTGCTGGACTTTTCCATCGATTGTAAAAGTCACATGTTGTTTTGGCAAATTCTAAATCAACTGTCAATCAGATAGATCGAGCTATCTATCTGTGGCATCCATATCGCATTCATTATAGTTCATAATGATATGAATGAAAACTCTACTGAACAGTTGGTGCACTATGCCATCTTCATTGCATACAGTTATTGTGATGTATACATATTATATATATATATTATTAACATGGGATAAGTACTATTTTGAAAAGGATTGTATCATGTTAATCATGAATTGAACCAAGGTATAACTGAGTAAATTAGTTGACAGAATCGCATTGATTCTTCCAAGGTTAATTAGATAAATCAAGGGGCAAACTCTCATTCTTTCCTTATTTAATATATTGAGGGACGAGCTAATTGTTAGACTGTTATATATATTTACCTTTCCCTCTCTTAAGGAATGTTTTATTAGAAGAGTTCTGTTTATTATGCTCTTTTACTAGGTGGATCTTTTACTAGGTGGCTCTTTTACTAGGTGGATCTTTTACTAGATCAGTCTTTTACTAGGACTTTTACAAGAGTCTTTTAATTGATGAAATTCATCAAGCTTCAAGCTATCGTTCAACTTGTTCCTGTGTTCTGCGGGCTGCGACGTCCTCTTCAACGACACAGAGACGCCGGATATATTGATCAACCGCGTATCGCGAGCGAGTTCATGAACATTTAATAATTTGGTTACTTTAATATTTAGATAATAGTCGGTTTAGTTATAAGTTATAATACCTTATAATGTTATAGTTGTAAGTTGTGGAAGTTTTGTTTATTTCAATGTTTACTTGATTTGCAGTTGTTATTGACAACGAGCTAATAAAGGCATTGCCAGGTTATTTTGTTAAAACGTAACCTCAAGTGTAATTTCTTTATTTATGGACCTGGGAAATTGTGACATTCGGGTTACATAACAATATCCATTGAGTCGCGGAACAAAGATTTACAAAGAAGACCCCTCAACAGTAAATATTCACAGAGAAATATATATGTTTTAAAATATTGATAATTCACTTTTATTTGCAAACATTGTTGTGTGTGAATGAAAGGTTATCTTGGTGATCGGGAATATTCAAAGGACACATTTGGCCATAAAAATCATGAATTGTGTGATTGCTTTGTTTGAGTATCGGACTTTGGAAATTTTGGAGAGGTTCTAGTGTCAGTTCCTTTTTCTGATTTTCCATTTTGATGCACAAAGTGAACATGATGCCTAAACTCACAATTCTTGAATTTGTTTGAGTTGCAAGAGGAAAGACAAGCATTTGTGTTAAGTCCAAAAATATTTTGCTCTTCAGTAGAATTGGGCAGTTTAGCATCCTGCGGCACTGGAGTAGGTACTCAAGAATAGAAAAATAAGTTTGCATTGATCTGCGGGGCCCTAGCTGGGGGATAGCATGAATGTACATTCAATGTTAGGAGAGACCTGAATCATCTCCATGCATGAACAGAGCGGTCATGATGTGGTCAAGATGCGGTATCTAAGCAACCAATCGTGAGATTAGATGTTATACTTGGTGGAGTGGGAGTGATCTTGAGTTAATGCAGTGTATTACAATAGGTAAATTGGATGTGAGGCATGAAGAAGGAAAGATGTTGGTTTCACTGAGTAGGCTATAGTCCCTCAGATGCAGTGTATAGTTACACAGAATAATTCAGAACATCCTCTGAATGACAATATGTAACAAAGAAGAAGCAATTTCCAAAGTGATGGGCTATAAATATTACAATGTAATTGTTGCAAAAAAGACGCTCTTTATACTAGCTTAATAATTTTTTGTTAAATATAGATTATTTGGTGGTACTGCCATATCTTTATATTTACAGTTATACAGGTTAACCCCTACAAAGCTGCAGAGTTTTACAAACATTTGTTACACAAAAACTTTAGAGAGTCAAACATACATGTTTTTGTTTTCCTTTGGAACAAAACTTCACAATATGTATGATCAGTATGGAGCAGCAAGGTTGTTATTCTGTGTAAATGATGTGACTTAATGCTCTTGTGGCTCAAAACAGACAATAAAGTTGTTTCTGGTTCTGGAAAGAAAATAGACACACACTGTAATCTTAGTACAACAACGACACATCGTTAATATAATTAGGTAGGATTCGTTGCTCATGGTATGGAAGTGGTTAAGGTAGTATAAAGAATGTCTTTTTTGCAACAATTATATTGTAATATTTATAGCCCATCACTTTGGAAATTGCTTCTTCTTTGTTACACATTGTCATTAATTCAGAGCACGTTCCGAATTATTCATGATTCTTCTTCGAGGTTATCCGTTTCCAGTGCTTCTCTAACTAAACAAAGCCAAATTTTTATTAAACTACAGCTATGCTTGAGTTTCAAATTGACAAATTCAAAATGTATATATGCAATTGGAATAGCTGCTGTTTTGTTTGCTCTGATCATTTTTTTGATACCCAAGTTTGAGAGCATTGGTAATTGGATTTCGCATATCTTTCCCTAGATGTTTGAGATAGAAAAGGGATATTGTGAAAATTGTTGTGTACTTTGAATCAGTCTTTGGTCAGAGGATTGTCATGAACTAATGCCAAATAAAAGATGTTTATTGGTGATTTCATTGAATAATTAGAGAACTTGTGTCAGTGTGTGTAATGCAAAAGAGTGCAAACACAAATTTTGGTCAAATACATTACTTTTGTAGTGTTTAAAAAGGTATGAAAAGAAAAGTGGAGAAGTTATACCTTGTAATTTTTTAACTATTTAGATTATATTGACTGACATTTGTTTTGTAGATATACCTCCTTAGTTACAGTAAGGATTAGTATGGGGAGAACTCTGTTTATACAGAGGAGTCAAAACTCTGAAATGTATGCTGGTAGGTCTATTTCTAAAAATGTACATCCACCGACCCTTATCTCTGCTCGACTCGGCAATCTATGAATTGTTTATGTCATTGATTTGGATATGTGTCCGTCAGTCACTGGTCATTAAAATAGCAAGGAACTTGAACCAGCCCCTTGATGATGTCAATATCCAGGTTTAAGGATAAACAATCCTTGGGCAATATGTCTTTGACCCAAATAAATATCAGGAGAGGACAATTTTTTTTCCATAATCTTATCTGGATGCAATGTGACTGTTATGACAAACTATGTGCCTGAACTGCAAGATGATAACAACATGACCTTTGGGTGTTGTTATCATCTTGCAGTTCAGGCACATAGTTTGTCATTCTCTCCACGTTAGTCAGAGTTTCTATAATTAGAGGGAATGACTTGTCATCTTTCACATGTGAAAAATATACGTTTTCTCTATACCTGTATTTTTAAGGTTAATGGTATTTATGATATATTTCATAAAAACTAGACTTTTTTTCTTCTATTTTCTTAAGGAAAAAATGGAAATATACAAACAACATATTTTAGGCTAAAGATTTGGAACAAAAGATAGATGAATAATATATTCAGAATTGATTATTTTGAAAACATTTTTCTGTTTTTTTTTCTGTTCTTTTTTCCACTATTTTTCCACTATTTTTTTCATCCAACTATAGTCTCTGACTATTTTATTTTAACTAGGGGTTTTCTGTATTGCTAGCTCTCTTGTCATGTGAATAGGGTCTGTACACAAAGGCCCGAATTCACAAAGGAGGTTTGTCGAAAAACCTTGGTTTTCGTACGTCATATGACGCGTTTTTACACGTTTTTTACAAACCTGGTTTGTCAAGAATAAAAGGAGGTTTGGCGAAACAAAAGGAGGTTTGTCGACAAACCTCCTTTGTGAATTCGGGCCATAGAGTTTTAATTCTCAAGTACTTACAGTACATGTCTTTCTGTGTTTGTATAATGACTAGAGGTTGTTTGATCTCCGTAGACTATATAAGAAGGGGAGATGCTTGACTTTGACATGCAATTTGTTTATACCTCCACTTATTTGATGTCATGCTTTGACAACTTTGAAATGACTTTGGCCCCATTCACACTTTACTTGCATGCACAATTTAGCATACCCGGCTCCAAACTGCGCTATTACTAATTATAGCTATGTTCACACAGTAGGCCTATGATTTTTAGGGTACGTTTATGCTCAACTTTTTCTGGCCCGAATGAGGCATTTGTTACGCGTTTAGTTAAAAACACGGTTGCATCCTTTCTCATTTTTGTAGAATCACAGAAAAACGGCGATCATAATTGCCGATCGTAAACTCACAAAAAGGTGCGTTTTGGGTCAGCGATTCTGGGGAAGCATAAACACACAATCATTTGTAAACGCGTTTAAATGGGGTCAACGTAGCATGCGCAGTGCAGGTTTGCGAATCCAGCTGCAGAGCCAGAATCATGCCTAGAGGAGCCAGAGAAGTGAGCATAAACAGTACACCATGGAACTGCGATTACGATGAGCGTTTACGATGAGCGTTTCAAATCGCTCATTCTGCCTTCAAAATTGAGCATAAACGTACCCTAAGTTTGCGAAACCTTGAAAGTGTTACTACGAGGGTTCAAGTGGGACAGAAACAATAATAATAATAGTTAACTAACTACAAGCTGGGGAAAGAGCATTAAAGTTTACTTCACTCTGGTGTAATTAACTCAAAGTTTATTGCATCCTCATGGCACAGAGCATTTAGAAGAAAGACTCCTTTAATTCCTAGAATATACATTCGAGATTGTTCAAGTCTTTGATACTGTATCTTGTCTTGTTAATTCAAGGCAATAGAATGTGAAGTGAAATATGTATTTATATACCGGGGGGGGGGGGGGGGGGGGGGGGTTGTGTTTTGAAAATTCTGTAATGATGATATTATTCTCCCCAACAAAACAATAACAAATAGATACTTTGGTTATTTCAAAATGAGCATTAATTCAACAAATATCACCACTGTCCCACCAAAACAAAAATGCAATTAATTCAGTTATCTATCACTTTGTGGTTTGGGTATTAATACCATTGCTTTAGTTTCTTTCCTGATCCTTGCCAAATTTTGCAACCCATTTGATTTGTTGAGGTTGGATAGGTTCACTTTGATATTATCAACCATTCACAAAAATCAAATATAGTTCAGCTGCAATTAGTGAATTGATATTGAGACTTGTTTTCTTATGCTGCTTGACCGTGCTTGTCATTCAGGTTTTTATTGATTATGCTAAACCTGAATATCAAATCCTATTTACTTGTCTCACTTCAGCCATTGCCAAGTTTTGGCACCTTCTATGAATATTTAAATATACAATTTCTTCTTCTTGATTTGATTTTGTTTGGCAATCAGTCACAGTTGGCAGATAAATTGGCCTTTTACGAGACTTCCTTCAATGTAAAAAAAAAAGATAGAATAAATGTCATCATGGATTAAAATACATTTCCCCTAGAAATAGACATCCATTGTGCTTGACTCTTTTATAACAAGATGAGCAATAGGACATACACTCCTATAGAGTGGTGAAGTGTGACGTCATCAAAAAAATTATTTTTAGAATTTCTCAATTTTGTCTTCATTTTCCGAAAGAGCATCAACATTAATGTCTGAATGTCGAAAGCCAATTGAATATATTAAGTATTGGCTGAGATATGACGATCTGAATAAATATATGTCCTATGGGAACTCAGTGTTATATAGTGCTCTGGTTCATAACATTAGGGCCAGAGTGTCTGAAATCTCAGACTATGAATACTGCATGGTCTCTGGCACTCCATAGGCCCTGCACTATAGCTACTTGACCCAGCTAGAGACTGACAAAGTTAGGCTCTGCTCAAGGCTTTATGGAATTGTGTTAAAGCTTTTTAGTACTAGTCACTGCAAGGTCACTGGGACAGGTGTTTATCTCATCAACTCAGCTCTCAATTAACATAAGAAAAGGAGGATCATGTGGGACCAATGGTAACCGATTATGCATCGTTCTCTATATAGAGGGAGCAAGTAGCTACAAGTAGTGCAGTGGGCCTTTAAATGTCAAACTAGAGTCTGTGCCTGCAGACAAAGACAGTGTTGATATTTATGATGTTTCCTGCTCTGGTTCCATGACGAGTCGTTTGCTAGCTAGTCGTTTGTAGCTCTAATTGGAGCATGGTATGGTAATGAGCTCACACTATCTTATGATGATGTCACAGGCTGGGGTACATCATTAGTCAACCCAGCAGTTGTGTTGTCCGTCTGTCTGTCTGGCCGTCTGGCTGGCCGTCCAGCCTCCCGCTTTGAGAACCATAACACATTTCTAACTAAACTTTGATGGAGTACATGTATAAACATGCAAGGATGAACTGATTCGATTTTGGTTGAAATAGTTCAAGGGTCAAATGTTATAGGATCATAAAAGTGTTTTAAAATACCAGAAAATACCTTCTTACTGCGATAACTTGAAAAGCATTGAAGCAATGAGTAGGCTATATATATATATATATAGGCGGAGGTATATTAGAGATGAAGTCATCTTTATCTTGTGATGGTATAAGATGACATAGCCTTCCAACAGACATCCATTTAACCAATAAATGCAAAATCCAGATGAACTTTTTTGGAACTAAAAACAAAATCTGTGTTTAATTTAGTTATTTTCATTTGTGTTAGTGAAGCACATGCATTCAGAAACAAAGCAACAAATAGATGTAAATTTCTCTTAATTATTGAAACGAAAATGTTTTTGCTTGAAGCATTTAAATATTGCTATGTCAAGAAGTCTAAGATTGATTTACACACATTGCAGTTATTTCCATTTTTATTAAAGGGTTGAAGAAGAGTGAAAAAAAAACATATTGTACAGTTTTGTACAGAAGGAAATGTACAGTAATACTTATCATATGTTGCTTTCATTTGTTCTTTCCTGATTTTAACCTAATGGAAAATGAAAATACATCACTTGCCTATAAAGTAACATGTAAAATTCTCCATGCGATGGCCACATGTAAAAACAAATGGTATAAGCTGTGTGTGCAGGTTTTTTTTAGGAACCTCTGAGAGTGAGAGGTTACTTTGCATATCACTTCCAGGGAGACAGCTGATGACTGGCCGGCAGCCTCAATTTGAACTTCCTTGAAGGGATTTCACACTGAATCAAGGACAGAACCTGACATCAAACAAGTATCACTTGTGTTTTTGATACGCACGACCATATGAGAACATATATTCAACAAGTTTCATTCCTGTTTTATTTTTTCTACCAAAATCAGAGATTATCTGTTAACACCTTTTAAAATTTTACAGGTAGACAAATTTGCCTGTATTCTAGGTTTCATAGAATGGCCTATGTGCTTGATTCACAAATTTGATTGCCAAGTGCTGAATTCCCCAATTTTGCAGAGTATTATCTGCCGTTATACTAAAACACAGAACTAACGTCATTGTGTCTCCAAAGAGAAGATATGTTCTCTTAAAGTATTTTCATCTCTTATTTTCATATTATTCCACGAGAAGGAAAAACTTGATATAATCCAACTAAAGAGGGCGGATGCATGTTCCTAAAGTTGATGAAGCGGGAAAAGAGTTGTTAATGTGACCGAGCACGTGATGTAGATGTCATTCTCTGATGAATAAATATATGACCAATGGAGCGATTTTGTCTATAACCACATGCATAGCTCATCAAAGCTTTTATAAACTGTCAGGTTTAAAAATAGACCAGAAGTGATGCTTTAACAGGAAGCGTAATATGATACAATTATACTCTTGAAGTCATTATCCGCAATCTCTTTTGAAGCCTGTAAATGCATTCAACCATTACTGAAATGGACAAAACCCACGTGGAATAAATACATAATCATAAGTATGATCCATTCTGATGGTTAATATCTGATAGCAGTATGTGAAACTCCACCTAATGGCTGTTTCAGAGTTCATCATTCCAGTTGTTAGTTTAATTAATTATTCCTCATCTCATCTAATAGTGACCTTTGGCCAGCTAAGAGGTGCAATGCTCCTTTGAATAGGAGTGCTTATCTGGTATCAAACCTTTATCAGTTTGTACTTCTCTGTCCCTAAATAAGTCATCCATTAAGTAATTCTTGCGTGGCTTTCCTGACATCATCCTCGACAGTTGTCACGAAGATATCACCATGAGGAACGGCTCTAAGATTGTCCCTTGTCCGGTCAAGTCTAGGAGAAACATAGGACACACCAGAAGGAATTGGCACAGCTAGGCGCTCCTGAAGCTGAAACTCACTCAACAAGAGAGTTTGGGAATATTAATTTACCTGTAGCTTCATGACTTCATCTCTGTCTAGTACAATGTCTGCAATCCTTTGTTTTGAAGATTGGTGCTGACGAGTCTGCCGATTCTTATTAAAAGTACCTTAAAATACCTTTCTTGCCTAAAGGAAGAAAATTTGAAGCATCACGATTCTATTGTGACCGAGGGTTTTATGCAACCTCTCAGATGTGGAATATAGTTCTGATAGTTTCTTTGGACAGTGTTTGTTTGCCTGGGGATGAGCTGTGTTTAACACTAACATTACTCACAAATTAATGCTAGAATATATTTTGTGTCCAGTAGAATAAAATCTATCCTTCATGCAGAATCTTGAACCAAACCAGGTAGTAGGGACATATGCACAAGGTGTTAAAGGAAACAACTGTGTCAGCTTCCAGGCTTGGACGAAATATACATGAACTTTGACAGACATGATCATATCATTTTCGATTATTTTGATGAAATGAAACTTTAATCGGTCTCTACGGTTTCATGTCGCTAGTAGCTGAAGTTTTTGAGATGGAATATCTCGTATTCTGGATGTATAAACTCACTTAAACATTAGACAGTTTCTGTACTTGCTGATGGGATTGTGTTATACTTCTGACCTAAAGAAGGTGCAAGACTCTATGTGAAATAAAATGGAAGAGGGAGATGAAGAGAGATCTTTGATGGCACAAATGGAGGATGAAATAGAAACGTCTTACGAGGGAACAAATTCAGATGAGCCGAGAAGAAGACGCTCCTCAGGCAATAACAACAAGATTAGAAGAATGTAAGTAATCGGAATTGATGACAGGTCAATTAAAAATCCTGCGACAAAAACACTTTACCGTACACCAAAAGATGAACTCACTATACCAGATTTTTTTTTTCTCCCTTTAACAGGTCTTCTCAATAGCTGCATTTATGCTGCAAGCAAAAATCATTGATTATTCTCACATTCTGGTGTTTCGTCGGTAGTTGCATAGCAACATAGCAACTACTGGCAAACACAACAAAAAAACAAAATCCAGAAATCCACCTTTTGGAGTATTTTTTTTTTAAAGCCTGCACAAATGTCACCATTTTTGTAGTGTATATCAAAATTTCGGTTAGATTCCGTGCTTTTTCCTTGCATGTAACTCTCCTTACTTCCGTGCAATTGCACGCAGAGTAGTAACAAGTCCCACATGCGCACTTCTCACAAACAAATTAGTATGAGCAAACGCCAACTTTTTTTCTCTCTAGCAGTACAAAAAAAAAAAATCAATCTTCAAAATGGTGTTTTGGATGTATAAATGGAGCTATATGAGGTTTAACATCTTGTGGATTAAACAATTGATAGGAGATGGGTAAGAGCCCTGCCTTGAATCGTGAAACTCAATCAGGGTAAACTCAAGGAAAAAGTTATTATTATCATTATTAAATGCTAGAAAACCCTGTGCAGAAGATGCTCACATTTCTCTTTTAGGTTTATTTTTTTATTTTTGCCAGTTTACACTTGCTTTCTCAAAAACACAAGTAACTGTTCTTCAAATCTTAAATTTTGATAATAGTAGTTTCTATGCAGACCAATTTGTTTTGTAAGATGTATATAGAGAAGCAGCCAATATCAGCCCTTTGGGGGGATCGAGTTTCACAAAGATCCTAGGTTGAACTTATCTCTAAGGTGGACTTAAAACTTATGGGAAGCCGTTAGCATCTTTGAAAATATTTTGTAAACGTTATTTCAAAAGGCAAAAAATGATTTGAATCATTCATATTTTCTTTTATCAAGGAAATTTCATGTTCTTGATGTGGAATTTATGAAAAGTCTAAAATACTTGAATTTTTGCCTTTGAATTTATTTTATTTGAATGCTATAAATGGCTCTCCATAATACTCCAACTTAGAGTTAAGTTCATTCATTTATTCATTCATTTTTATTTCCAATTCTCGTAAAAATGACATTCAGCAGTACATTAGACATATGAGAAAATATACAGTATAAACAATACAAAGTTCGACTTAGGATCAAAATGCCCATGGAGAAATTATCTCCAGAGAATGTGTCGTACAAACAGTAAAAATACACATGGGAAATGTAAGGTAATAATTGAAAATAAAATTAAATAAAAAGTAGCTCCTTTGAAGCATGAAATAGTTCTCTCTAAAAAAAATCCATGGACAATTTTAAAACAAGCCTGGGTTTTCCCCAACTCTTTACAAAGAAATCTGAAAAATGTTTATATTTGGCATTCGTGAAGATGTTATTGTTGGTATTATCCTTTTTGCTTTTTAGCAGTTTTTCTGCACCATTTAGAGCAGCACTATACACATCCAACCATTATTCCATTGAAAATAGAATTTTTTGGAATAGCATATACGTGACTTAATTAAATCAGAATCCAATTATCGGTATAAACACAGGTAAAAAGAAGGGACTGGATTTAAAAAGTAATCTCTCTGAGTATTCCATCAGGGGGGCAATGGCTTGGCAATTTTGTCATATTGCATAATATCTTCACTGTAGTATCACGTTGAAACATGTGCGAGGTACAACACTTCAATTGAAAAAATAAAAGGATTATATTAATAGAAGGTATATAGTAGACAAAATATGTGATAAAATGTATGAGCTATACAAAGAAACAAATGCATACAAATATTTGTAGTAAAAAGTGTACCTTTTTTAAAAACCACAAACATGTTCATGATAAGGGTACTATACTAGCCCGAGATCACCGAGGCGATGATAGTTTGTATCCATTGCCGGGTAAAGGAGGTTAATATTTGTTCTATATCCCACATCGGCAATAAGGTCTATTTAAAGTGAATTTTACATAATTAAAAAAATTACTGTACAAAAGTCCTATCGCAGGGAGATAGTACTTATCTATCGTTGATCATGTGACCTCGTTTAGACCAATCAGATTGTAAGATTCTTAGTATGCGGGATATAATATTAAATATGACACTCGTCCTTCACAATGAAAAAAAAAATATTGATGAGGTTGTTGACCTTTTGCAAAATTCAGTTGAGTATATTCACCTAATGCCTCTCCACTAGTTACTAATTAACTAATTTGGACTTTACAATCTTCAGCAAACATAGCAAGTAATAGTGTTTGTGACATTGTATATCTCTATCGGACAGACTTTGCCTTGTGTGTTAAAGGTATAGTGTATCCCTTTTGTAGCCAATATCAAATTCTGTAGAACTTTGCATGAATTATGAATGTGTCGATGTCATGTATGTCCTATCTGAAATTTAAAAGTTAGCAGTATCCTGGTATTAAAATTATGCAAGTAAACCTGTTTACTTTCTAGACTTCACTAAGTTAACTGTCAGACACTATTGAGTGACTGACTGAATTTTTTTTCTTTGGTAATTAAATCCATAAAATGAGCTTTAAAGGGTACTGTCTACATCAATAACCCACTTCTTGTAATGGCCAAAATGAAACTGATTGAATCTTTGTGCAGCTCAAAACGTACGACCATTCGGTACAAGGGTCTGAAAATTAGACTATGTCTAGGGATAATTTAAGGAGCGCGCTTGCTAAATTTGATTCGACAACTAACAGTCATTTATTTTCCCACAAAAAGACATTTTCAAGCCCTTCTGTTTTGAAGGAAATTCTAAATTAGTATTATCTTTCAAATGCCATTGGAATTTAACCTTTACATTTCTTTGGCGTACAAAGGGGACATACTTCCTTTAAAGATTCATGTTCTTATGTCATTTAAGGTTATGATTACATTGCAAACAAAATAATGTGATTCGAACTCCATGTATTACCATTGTTCGTAAAAAGATAAAACAAAGTGTTTTCATTTAATGAAGTTGGATATTGTATTTTGGATAGGTATTTAAATTGCTTTCATTGAAGTGATTTATCAAATTGGTAACAAACATGGTTGTTTGATTTTGAAGTATTACTGCTATTTATAGATGAAAAAACATATTGCCTTGTAATCATTTGTTTGATTTATAAATGAATTGTGCAAAAGGTTTATGCACTTTTTGATAAAGTTTAGGAATTGGTTGGTGTTCTGATTTGATTTGGGTATTTTCAGAAGTGATAATTGCTATTATGAAAATTGAACTTCAACGGTTCATTTTAGCCCATTTTGAATTCTATGAATTCCATATGCTTTTCTCTATCCAAGGAACAATTCTTATGGCCATTAAACAATATTAAAATTTACTAAGGGGATTGCAATATGTTTTTGTATTATTGACTAAATTATCCTTTTTTCCAAATGTGAACATATTAATACTTTCTGATGCTGGTCATTCGTATTAAATTGCAAGATTTCTATTATTCTTAAATGTTTAAAAACATTCACCGGAACTCCTGTATGCCTTTTGAAAGGAAACCCCACTTATATCAAGTTATTTTGAAAGAATTAAGATAGAAACAAGATCAAAGGGAAAATAACAACAATACCAGTGAAAAGTGAGGAAATTCAATGAAGAATTAATAATGGTTACGAACCATTATTTCATTTTTTGATTGATTCTTTTTTGAAATTTTCAATTAACCTTCTCTATAAGGCCCCCCAAAAGAAGATGATGTATTGCCCTTTAGGGGCCAAAACATGGGCCGGTCGGTCGGAAATCTTTTTTTTTCAACTTTTTTTAAAACCTCCCTCTTTGGGCTGATATTTCTCAATTTTGTATGCTTTAATACATTTTCTTTCTAATAAATGGGGGAAAAAAAAACTTTTTTAAGGGCAATACAATATACTGGTATATATTTTTTTTGGCCTAAGGTGATGAGTTAATAATGCTGCATACTAAGAGGAGAATTGCGTCATCTACCTTTATAGCTATAATATAAATAATCATTTTCTTTGTTATGCAGAGAGCTGAGTTATTGATTATAGGTTCCCAGTGACGTCTACCTGGGTAACAGTATTTACTGGTAGTCTTGTTTTACAGACACACTTTACTTGTTGACAAGATCATTATGTAACTTAAGAAAAGGTTTGTAGTCTTAGAAGTATCCCTTCACTTCTGCTTGACATTTGTTTCATCTAGTCTAAAGCAAGTTTCATATGAGTAGAAAGAGAGAATCTTTCTGGATTTGACATTGAATACAAGAGTCTGGAATCTATAGACTAGCTTCCCCAGGGTGTAGAGAGTTAGAGAGTTATGCAACAATGAAAGTGAATGAAAGTCTTGACGGGTACCGGTCTGTGCCTAGCTTGTTATTATGTACATGTACGTGTAGCAGTAAACTACATGTTTTAATAGTATTATAATTTGTAGTCCTATAGTAATACTTTGTACAGCCAGGAACACTTGAATACCTTTCAATAGCAAATGTATTACTTTCGACGGAAAAAAGGAGACTTTAGCGGTAGAATTATGACCCGATCAGCTAATTGTTGGAAATTCTGCACTGTCATCGAATCATGACTGGAATCATGGCTGGAATCGGTTTCTATGCTTGTGCATTGAGCCTAGCTGAATACACTCTTGACTTTAAGCAAACAATGCTAACCTAATAAAGAGGCTTCATCCCGGCCTGCCGGCTTCAGGCTGATACCCTATAGCACACAGTTTCTGTTTGATAGTAGAGTAAAATAGTATTATATAGCCAGTCGCTTCATGCAAGAAGTCCTGTATGTGTTGACGTTGATGGAATGTATAGGCTTACTATATGATTGCTTGTATTGGACTGTTTGCACAATGGGGAAAGAAGTGATCAAGTTGTGAAATCATGAAGCATATGCTCGACCCTATGTTCGTTGATCCTGTGATTATCGCGGAAGACTCCAGCGGCAGACAGAATTTCAGGTTAGTTTAAAAGGGAAAATTAAATCCAACCGGATAACAAACTATATACTCTAGAAGAAAGTAGAAAAATCAGAGAAGCAGACTGGTGAATCAATGCAGATTTTACAAAAAAAATAGGAAGCAATATGAATTTTAAAAAAAAAAGAAAAAAAAAAGAGCTCTTCAACTTGGCTAAATCAATAATGTCTCTGTGATGTAGTGACAGACAACTTTCATATTTGTATCTAACGGTACACACAAAAAGACTTCAATTAAAACAAATTAAGAAATGTATGACACAGGTGTGTCCTTAATTCTTAGGGGACCTATGATAATATGCTTTCCATAATGTATTTTTAGTAGTGCCCGAAGGGAGAAGGCAATTAGGAGAAAAACAGCAATTAATGATATTTGTGTAAAACATGAGTATCCGTCACTACGTCACAACCCACTTACCAAACTGCTAATTTGAGATTTCCATAGACGATAGGGATTCAAACGTTCATGATTTTCTACTATTCGTTCAATTTATTTCATTTTTTTTTTGCCATTCTGTTTCTTAATTTAACCAAATAAATAAAATAGAATTACTGACAACAATTTTTCTAAATTGCTTTCTATTGGTGATATTGTTTACTTGACCATTTACCTTATGTCAAAGTAAATAGTTACATTCTTTTTGTAAGGGTGATGAGTAGGACTCCTTTTCCTTTTGGGGGAGGGGGGGGGGGGGGTAATGAAAGGAATGAATTTCATATACATGCTGTAACTGAGAGTTTGATAGGCAAAGATTTATAAGGAAAGATTTTCTTCAACAGAAAAGGTGATATGTCCGGATATTACAATACAAATGAAGAATAATCCAGTATTGCAATATTTTGGTGATCAGGTTTACATTGACAATAAGCAATGATCCGATTAACACATACCTGATCATGGTGGTGGTGGTGGTGGTTATTTTACCTGAATGCTAAGAAAGCATGAATGCTTGTTAGTATTAAAGCAACCAGAGGACCGATAGCTTTAGGTCCTCTCCAAGAGTAATGAGAGTGATTCTCATGTTGACCATAGTGACATCCATTGGTCAAACACCCCCCCCCCCCCCCCTGAGCAAACTAACAAACATGTACACTGACTCAACAATCAGTATAGTAATGGTTTCCATAATAGAAACCACGGATGTACGCTTGTGTTTGCCATACTCATCACAGTGTAAATGAATCCTATTTGCTTTGACTGCACACCACCCTAATCAGTCCACACAGTGACAACGCTGCCATACAAGCAATCAGTGACATGCACTTTCCACCCATTTACACCTGGCATGTGACATTTTACCATTGGAAAAAGAGAAATATGTATATTCAGTACATCATTGCTATTTATAGCTAGGTATTCGAGGAGAGTTGGAATGCAGAGAGGTTTTCGTTGTCAGTGTTATATTTAAACATGATCCCAAGGCAGTAGCCAATGCTTAATTGTATTTGTGCGCTAGCTCATAGAGAACAGATTCCTAAGAGGGATCGATCGGAGGATGTTTGGAGGTATGTACTATCTACATTTGTGACTAGTAGTAACACAATAGGCCATTTTCGTAATGTAACCGCATTTGATGCACATTTTATAAAGTGCCTCGATACAAATTATTTTGTTCATCTGGTACAAATAATTGTATTTCAATAGTCAGAATGTGAATGACATACATTACTTTTTTGCTACCGGTAGTTAGGACAAACATCACTTAATACCCTACCTTAAAACATGTAATGTATGCAATTTGTACTCTTACTATTGAAATATAATTATTTGTAACAGATGAACGATATAATTTGAAACAAAGATATAAATGTATCAATAAAATTTAATTACATTATGAATATTGTCTATTTTTCATCGGTATCAGATTTTTGATAACTTGAACTATAAAGGAAGCCCTACTATAGTCTAGACTCGCCCAGACTCTGGCCCACTCACTGATTTCATTCAAGATGACACTTTGTATGGCATATGACCATGGACCTACTAAGAATGACTGAGGATTCTTACCTGTGTTTGGTTTATAGGTGTATTTTAGTGTTCAAGAGTAGTTCATGATGCTGTTGTAAGACGGAACACTTAATGATCTGCCCACTACAAACCTGATAACAATTGAGAAGATTGCTCTTTTTTACTTCTTTGAACTGCATGACTGAGGATCTAGTATCTCTTGGATGAGTTTTGTGCGTCTTGTTCAGCTGTTAATATTTTAGTGTTCCTAAAGAGTGGTTGGGGTTGTAAGACAGGCACTTTGATAATTTACCTTAAACCTCCTGCAACCATAGGCCTTATACCAGTGAGGATCACACCTCCAGACAGGACAACTACCTCGATCTACATGTATGCATGAGCAAGGACTCAGTATATCTCTTGAATTCGCTACTGCTTAATTTTTTAGCTGTGATTTTGGTTTCTATCCAAAGATGATTTTGTAATAGTATGAGAGAGATAACTTTTAATGATCTGCCTTAAATTACCTGCTACAACAGGCCTTTTATACTGCTGAGGATCTAACTTTCATACATTATCTCTATGTGCATGACTGGAAATTAATCTGTTGCATCGGTCGACTTTGCTGCTTCATTTTATGCTGCTATTTTAGTTGTTAAAGAGGCTTAAGATGGACGCTGGAAATGATCAGTTCTTCAATTTATGTCTCTGCCTGAATGAATGATGAGAAAACTGAAATATATCTCCCGTCGTCGGCGTAGAGACCTAAAACAGTTTTCAGCCTTAGTCCATGCATGGAGGTGAAGTATATTATTGTCTGAATGATAAATGTACCCCAGGCTTTACCTTTTCTCCTATTAAAGGCACACTGTCCTACTTGTAGCTACTTGCTCCCTCTATATAGAAAACTTCCCAAATCGGTGCCTGTTGGTCCCCCATGATCCTCTTTTTCTTATGTTAAATGAGAGCTGAGTTAATGAGATAGCCACCTGTCACAGTGACCTCGATGGCTCGCTGTGTGGTCTAATCCCTTCTAGCTGCAGTAGTAACGCCTACCTTTAAATGCATTTATGCAGACAATCTCGCCACTATTTGCTCCTGATGGTCGTTAGATAAACGAGATCATTACTGCTAGAAAATTCTATCTATCCAGTACAAAGACGTGCAGTTCATCAACTTGTTTGCGTTTCTTCAGGAATTAAACTGACACATCACTATTTTCACCCTGAAGGAGAATAATGTAATATCACAAATTATAAAGATGAGCTAGCTTTGGACAGATTATGAAATATAATTGCAAAAGAGTATTCTCACATCCAATTCCCAGAGTGTACAATATAGGTTTATTTCTTCAATATGTCATTGTACAGTGGTGTCCAACTGATGACTTCATCATTTTAGAGAATATTCTTGAGGCAATTCCAAGATCGAGCTTACCTGACAGTTTATTACGATTCCCCTCATGTCAACTGTTTCATAGTTGATGTCATTTGATGTATAGTAACGTGTCTCTCTCTAATGACTTCTTTCACAATTTCATTTCACCATCGTGAGTGAGGTCTAGCTCCCAAAGTGCTTGAGGAGACATCATCTAGTGAGCGCCAGAAGGGTGTTAACTCGTGTTATGTCACTTTACCTCTACAAAATCTGTTTTTGTTTTTTTAATTTCTTTTATACGATTTTGTTTTTGAAGATTATTTTAATTATATGATGTTGTTTTCAATGATTCTTTATACGATGTTGTTTTTGATGATTCTTTATACGATGTTGTTTTCAATGATTCTTTATACGATGTTGTTTATTATGATTCTTTATACGCTGTTGTTGTCAATGATTCTTTATACGATGTTGTTTTCAATGATTCTTTATATGATGTTGTTTTCAATGGTTTTTTAGCATGCTCTCAAAATAATTGCATGCTTTCATACAATACCTCCACACACGTCTGACATAGCAACTCCTATGTTGGTATTGTATGGTCTATTGTAAACAGGTGGTCAGCTCTGATGAAGCTACATACCACTGTCTCTTGTTTAATAGCTCACTAATGATTGACAGATGATGTCATAAGGGGAATGATATCTGGAGTATTTTTATTATTCAAAATTATTTTAAAAACTATTTAAAAAATCAATGGAATATATTTAGATGTTTGAATAACAAAATATGAGTTGTATGCAGCCCTGCACATCAACAGGAATCAACTTATATTTGGATTTCACCTGACCTTTAATGTGATATATATATCAGCTACACGAATATAGGTGGTGTATATGATACAAGAGAACCTGGAGCATATAAAGGCATGTGAGTGCTAATAAAAGAAGCCACTATTGTAATTAGTTTCGGACAGTACAGGTTAAACAACAATTTTTCATAGCATGCCAGCAAGTAAAGTTACCCCATCATTGATTATGTTTACCTTTTTCCTCTTTTTTCAGATCCAAGTCTTTCGGTAACTCTGTATCCAAAGCTTTCAATGAAGCTGTCTCGAAGCTGGAGGTGAGATATCAGATTTTTCTTTCTTTTAATTAAATTGTGGAATATTAAGAATGATTTACATCCAGTTTACTGTGGCCAAGTTTGTTTGATCCTGGAGTTAACACAACTTTATTTGATGGAATGTGTATCCCTTGTCAGACCACCAATATTTATTATTTATGATAGTTGTATAGCTGCATGATGGGTAAATAATCAATTAGTCTGAACAACAAAATGTTGGGTGATGAAGCATGTGTTGGGAAACACGCTTGAGCATGGTTTCGGATGAAAACTTGATAAAGTATCAAGGTCTCATTCTCAGCGGAATCTAAATCTAAATATATTTCTACCAATGCATCTTTCCACCACAAACCAACATTATTATTGATAAAATAAATATTATGCATCCTCTGATACTCTTATTAGGGGTAACATACAGCAGCACACACCACAAACCAACAGCAATTAGAAGTATTCAATGTTTCTTTATACAACATATAAGTTACATATAGATTTTCCTCCCGTCTGTGGTCAGTTTGTGGTCATTTTGTGGTCGGTTTGTGGTCGGTTTGTGGTGTGTGTGTGTGTTGTTACTCCCAATAAGAGTATCTGTCGATACAAAATATTGATTTTGTCAATGAGAATGTTGATTTGTGGTGGAAAGATGCATTGAATGAAATATTGATATATTAATAGTGCTGTAATGTGTTTATAGTGCTGTAATGTGTTTATAGTGAAATAATATATATGGTTTAGATGTATGCTAATTCACCAAAAGAAAATATTTTGCATGGATGGAAAATGTTACTTTATCATGGATGATGTAGTGAAAAACGAAAAAGAAAAAAAAAAAGGAGGGGGGGGGGGGGCACGCCTGCTGGCAAAATTAAACTTGTATTATTGGATAAAAGGCAGTATTTAAGAAAAGCAATGCCCTACTGTTGGCTCTTTGTTGTACCCCCACTAACAAAATTATAGAATGTTATCAAAAAGGTTATAAATCCTCATGAAATTTATGAAAGTTTTTTTGCCCAAAAATGGCTTTATTATTCAATTTGTGAAATTTCTGGTTTTGCAGTATTTTGTTGATGAGATTACTGAAATGAATTAACATTCAGAACTTGCTATGGTAAAGCAGGTTCTACTTGACCAACAAAATGCTTTTACAGTAACTCACAGAATCATGAAGTTGAGAATTTGTTTGACAACCTGAAAGCTATCGTATTAAGGCTCTTGAATATATTGTTTAGAACATGTGTATTGTAGCATGTATAGTAGATGGCTTTATTGATCCCTGATTATTGATTGACATTTAGGGTAACTGTGCATTATCAAGGCTTCAAACTTGAAGTGCTTTATTATCATTTTATATTTATAGTAGAATTAGAAATGTTCCTATCATTATTATCACCCGTACCAAAATCATTTTTTTTTGCAGTAGTTGAGTATGAGAGCATGTAAAATCAGTATTACATAGTTTGTGTATAGAACAGAATACAAGATATCAATCCCTTTCATTGCATGCAGTAGGTAACAAAACCACCAAAGGTTTTGTTGAACAATATGTTCTGACTATTAAAAAAGGTAAATTTTCTCATTCAGAATAACAAATTGGGCCCCTTCTCTTTGAAGTCTATGTCCAAGAACATATTTCTAATTTATAAAGGAAACAGATAAAAGTCCATCTTATGACAATTGTCACAACATGATGGCATAGATAGAAGGGCTTGAATGATTTGGAAAAATTGTTCGGTATTATACATTACATATCTCTCTCATCTCAGTTATTTACAAATCTGCTCAGTTAGAAAGGCACATGTTCTTAAAGCTTTTTTTTTAAATTTTGAATATCACTTTGACGATGTGCAAGGGTAAAGAAGGCCATGAGCTTATGTGTGGAGACATACCATATATGATCTAATTATCTCAGAGAAAATCAAATATACATGGTGCATTTCCAAAAGTTTGAGTGGTGAACAAACTCAGTACACTATTCTTAGATCGTTATCCAAGTCTGTTTGTTCTTCCATGTTTGTTTTTTTAATTGACCTTCAGTGGGCCATAGCATAGAATAGATGCATGATATAGATAGGGTGACTTAATATTCAAATGAATGAATACCATATACTTACCATTGTTATATTGATGCATACATTTATATTACAGTGTTAAAAAAAAGTACATTCTTGTTTCTGTTTGTTTGATACTTAATTGAGTGACAATTGTATTCCCTGGTTTATAATTGCCCACTACTCACTTGGTCCAATACCGTAAAACCAAAAATAATGGTAGGTGATGTCATTTAAATTAATTTATGCTGAGTAGTTTCACCATTATAATATATGTATGCATGCATTTATGATATATATGGTCTAAAGAGTGTTTTAAAAAGAAAATTCTTGTCTTGGTTTGTTTAAAAATGAATGCTTACTGTTTTAAATGCTATAAAACCATAAACATTTGCCAATTGCAAAATTTCAGTGTTATGTAATTTATTTTTTGAATAATCCTTCAAAGTTTTGCAAATCTGAACCACATGCACAATTCACCAACATTTCATGTCCACTAACATACTTTCCACATGTCAATCTTATTTATATGGCAGGAAGACAACTTAATAAAGAATACTTTTAAATTCAAACTTGTTTTGATTTGAAATTAAATCTATTGTACTTTTATATGTACATGGTTTTGTGAATGGTGTAAACCCTAGTATAGACTAGGGGCGCGTTTATCTAGGCTTGCCACTAGATATGTACATATCGTACCCCACTATCGAACCCCACTATCATACCCCACTATACGATTGTGATTTGCGGGATGTCGCGTTTATCGTCCCTTCACGATTCAAAATAAAGGCCTTGTGTCTGCCCAGCTGTTTTGACCCGGGAAGCAGACAGTTTCTCGGAGGTTAACTTCACACACATGCTTGTACACAACACCTGGGTGGTCCTATTTGTATGTCAGGTTCAAAAGAGCTTTGCGTTTATCGATCTCTCAGAAACGTGATTCTGGCTGTATGTCACATACAAAACGCACCTTTTTGCGTCTATAGATATGCCCATATCCAAAGCCCTTTAAAAAAGGCTTTGCATTTATCTACTTCTAAATTTGCCTGAAAGACGTTTGAGAAACCTGATTCTAGCCAAAAATTTGCTAGATAAACGCAACCATGGTTCCACATAATATCTTTGTAGGGGGTATGAATGATTGGAAATATTTAGGGTCAGTGTACATTATGTACTCAAGCCCTATTTAGAATGTTGAAGTTTTAAAATTAAAGGACAAGTCCACTCCAAAAATAAGTTACTATCAATTGAAACAGAAAAATCAGATAAACCAATCAAAAAAAGTTTGGCAAAATCGGATAACTATTGCATGTAAATACAAGAACAAATTGCCGATGATGATTGAAATCGCAGGTACGTTTCTTTTATCTGATTTTTTTTCTTCTTGTCGTTAAATTGTACATGATGACAATAGCGAACAGTAGTATGTTGTTGTCAGAAAAACAAAATGGATTTTCTTTTCAAATGTTGTTTGATATGATTGGGTGTTGACTTTGGACCCCTTCAACGAATCACAATATAATTCTAGGAATGTGATTTATCAGGTAGCTTGACTGGGTCCCTGGTTTAAAATATTGCCTTTATTAAATATTATTATTAAAGAGAACTTGCACGCCACCGTTTCACACAGGGCCCATGTATCGTAAAGGGAGTAGTAAAAAAATGGAGCTTGCATGCTGTAGTCTACGGGTAGACAATATTATGTTTTAATTAACTTGTGGATGTGCATGATGTAAAGACTTAAGGAATTTTTCTAATTTACTTTATCTCTAAAGATGGGGCACGACAGTCGCAACAAGCAATTCCACAAGCTGTTTCCTTGTGTGCCAGACTCTGAGCAAGTTATAAACAGTAAGTCTTCTTTCTTATCTCTTTCATTTGCATTTTGATTCATATTTTAACATGATGAATTCCAAAGAAGTTTCTTAATAGTATTTCTTTATGCAAAGATTAAATGTTCATATTGTTTTTGACACCAGAAGGGCATTAGCTTGTATACTTAAACACAGAGTTTTTTTGTTTTTCTTCACAAAACCACTGATTTGCTGTGGCTTTTTATAACCTTAATTGTCATTGATATTGAATATATCTTGACGGAACTAGTAGTTTTGTGGAAACAGAATTCATGGTATTTCCTTTTCTTTATTGTAGGGATTTGATATTTAATATATCTTGAAGGAACTAGTAGTTTTGTGGAAACAGAATTCATGGTATTTCCTTTTCTTTTTTTTCCTTTTTCTTTATTGTAGGGATTCGATATTGAATATATATATCTTGACGGAACTAGTAGTTTTGTGGCAACACAATTCATAGTATTTCCTTTTTTTTGTTTTTCTTCTTTTTCTTCTTCACAAAACCACTGATTTTGCTGTGGCTTTTTATGACCTTTTCATTGGAAATGGATATCATGTCTGTAAATGGTCTGTCATATGGTATTCACTATGTTTAGGACATGTTATGAAGACATTCACTCTGACCCAGTTTCAGTACCAACGCCAAGATTATTGTTTCTAGTCTTGGAATGATTCAGTGATGTTACAATGTTATGGACCAGTTGAATGCCCGACCATATTAGGAAAATGGGGTTTCCCCTTGTGTGGTGCAGGTGTAAACACAAGGATTCATAGAAGCTGCAAGAAAAACAAATTTAAGTGAAATGTGGCTGAGACATAAGGGTGTACCCACTGCAGTTTGAAAAGCCCTTTTGAAGTTGAAAGGCACCCTTTATTGAACTATTTGTGAATATTAATATTTGTTGATTTATATAGTATAGATCTAAAAGACCTTTTGTTGTTAAGTCATAATTTTTTTTTTATGATGATAATAAATAACAAAATCAATAAGATTAATGATGATATTGATATCAACAACAGTAATAATAATAATAATAATAATGATAATGATAATAATAATAATACAAATTATGATTATAGTCATAATAATTATACACAAATTGTTACTGGTAATGATGATGATAATGATGATAAACCTTTCCAAAAAAATCATTTTTTATTTATATAAAAGCGCCTAACTAAACTATCTTGTTCACATTCAAAGTTGTATTAAAATGTGGGTGAAATAAAGTGAAAAGGGAATGGCATTCTTTGGGTAACAAATAGCATTTCTATTGTGAATAAGCATTTCTAGCGCTCAGAGACTTCGGTGGTAAGCACTTTATAAGTAACGTTTTTATTATTATTATTTTATTTTATTGTGAATAAGCAATCAAGTATTTATAACTAAGTTCATGACACGTTATTAACATTTTTAGTAGTTGTACCCTTTACTAGTGCCCCAACCACTCGAATACTCTTTTCACACTGGTTTTGCTTAACCCCGTACTTTGCTTAGCCCCGTACTATCCTTAACCCCGGACTATTTTTTTTGGCTTTTCACACACGCTGTTTTTAGTCCCGTACTAGCGCCTATTCCGGAATAAGAAAATTCCCGCTGTTCTCACTGCATTTCGTTAACCCCGGATATCGTGAATGTTATCATTGGACATACTTCGCATCTGGCCAGCTGCGATACGCTCCATCGCGTAGTACCGGACTATTTTTGGTTTCTGTTCTCATTCATTTGCTTAGCACCGCAATTGCGGGGTTAGCAGGAGTTAGCACCACAATTGCGGAATTAGCCCTGCTATTTTGCAGGGTTAGTTAACCCCGTACTATAGGTGGGGTTAGCCAACTTTAGCCCACTTTGGTAAAAACCAGTCTGAACAGAAAGTGGAATAGGCTTAATCCCGTACTATAGGTGGGGCTAAGACCCCCCCTTAACCCCACCTATAGTACGGGATTAAGCAAAATATTGCCAGTGTGAAAACAACCTTAGAGACACAAAGGAGATTACCATCCAAACATAAAGCTCACACTCTTCACAGCACGAGATTTCATATAATTGTGGTCTCCGCGGGAATAACATGTATTCAATTACTGGGCTTGGGCTTGTTTGAAATGTGTATGCACCTTATAGAAATATACCACGAAGCTTACAAACATGCCTTTCAAAAATCTATGCTGTCCCTATTTCATGGGCTGATTCCCCAAAGAAATGTAGGAATGGATTGAAAAAGAGATCAGTGTTGGTCTGTGAAAAAAATGTTTGATTACTTGCATTTAATCTTTCACCCTTGGCAGCTTGTCATAGGCTAAATCTGGCAAATTTGTACAGAAATACCTAGTGAAGATCTGTGACATACACCTATTATGTATGGTTGCATCTCAACAGTCAGAATGCAAATTGTATATAGTACATTAGTTGTTGCTTGGTTGGACAAACATGGCTTGCCCTATCTAATAACAACTAATGGGTCTAATGCATTCAATTTGATTACATTACTAAAATGGCCTATTAACGGTAGGTACTGCATGCTTTTAAGAACAATTTTATGACGTACTAATGACCTTTTCTTTCTTTTTTGTTTTGTTTTGTTTTGCAGCGTATTCATGTGCCTTAGTTAAAGATATACTCCTGCAGGGAAGAATGTTTGTATCAGAGAATTGGCTTTGTTTCCATTCCAACATCTTCTCCTATGAGAAACAGGTAGGAAATGATTCTCAATTTATCCTTCCTAGTTCCTACAATGGTTTATTGTCATTTTTAATGACCTTTATACAGTATGAAATGTTTTTGAATGGGAACTAATTTATTTCCATTCCAACATCTTCTCCTATGAGAAACAGGTATGAAATGATTCTCAATTTATCCTTCCTAGTTCCTACAATTTATTTATTTTTTATTTATTTATTTCGGTTTAAAAAGACATATAAATATACATGATTCAAAGGTCCAAGGCAATAAAAGTGTGTAGAAAACTATGAATATTAATAATAGAATTGAGAAATGAAGAAATATAAGAAGGTTGAAGATAAAAGGACAGATATACTGATATTGCTTTATATTGAAGAAATATATAATGGTTTACAATGGTTTATTGTCATTTTTCATGATAACACCTTTATACAGTATTAAATAAACATAAATGTAATTTTGTTTGTATCAAAAAGATTCCTTTTCGATATAAAGCAATTCAGTATATAGTCTGTCCTTTTATCCTCAACCTTCTTATATTTCTTCATTTCTTAACTCTATTATTAATATTCCTAGTTTCCTACACACTTTTAAGTACAGGTAGGAACATGATTTTATGATGCTTTTCATCATACTTCAGTGGCTTTTACAGCAGTGAAGGATTCCTTTAAACCATCTGACATAGGATGATGCTGGAGAAAATAGATATATGTGTTGCCATGGGGACCATCTCTCTAGTCTCGTCTATTTATCATCATACTCTATAACATTTATCTTCACATTTTGTCAGCTTGTCTTCATATCCCCTTCAGTCCTCATCAATATTTTCTTTTGTTGCTATCTCCTCTGAGGAATAAGTAATGCTTTTATATTCAAAGTACATCTGGACCAACAGCCCTCAATTATGGGCAAATTTGTTATTTGTGGTAAGGGGAAAATTTGATGGAGAGCATTATTTCTTCTTTTGGTTTCATGTGAAAGAACTCTCTATTTCAAGCATTGTGTTGTGTTTGGTAGGACTCAAAACAGATTTTGCATAATAAGTAAATACAATTCTGTGATTTCAAGAATTTAGGTCTAAACTCCTGCATACATGTACCTCTGTTTGAAGATATTTTTTAGATGTAGAAATTAAAATTTTAGTTTGATCTGAGTAAAGTGAATGACATTTGGGTGGACTTGCCTTTATCACAAAATGAATTATACTTTTTTGTTTAACATAGTCAACCTTTTATTTTCCAGAGATGCTTTCAACATTTGCCCTCCATAGTATTTCCTTTAAATAAATGTTGAATATGTTTGTAAAATTACCTTTTCTTTTTTGCGTATATAAAATCTTGTACGTCTCTTCCATTCTACCAAGCCATCCACACTATTTTATCTTTCTTTGGTCTACTATTCTTGTTTTTCAGATTGCAATCAAAGTGGAGACGATTACCAAGATAACCAAAGAGAGAACAGCTTTTGTCGTTCCCAATGCAATAGGACTCCAAACACCCTCCGAAAAGGTCAGTACTCAATCCTGCATAGGCCGGCCGATTGGGATGCTGCAGAGGGAAAATTAATTTCTTTGGTTGTGAAATGTGAAGGCTGTTTTAGAAAGAAAGAGGATGATGGAGCGAGTGAGAGAGGGGAGGGGGGGACTATATGGAGAGAGAAGAGGAGGGGATATCGACTGCTTGAGGTTTAAACTACAAACTGAGTATAAAAGCAGTCATTGTAACTGCATGTACAAGCTGGCAAATCTAAACTTAACCTTATATTTACAGTCCGCCATGTGAGCATGATGTTTGATATGTTCCATAACTAGGGTAATGATTTCTTATCAAAAGAAGTTGAAAATACCTCAGTTTGATTGCTTGAATAATAAATGCACATTTTCAGGTCCATTTGCCAAGAACAAAAGCACACATTGTCACTGTTTTCATCCTGAGCAAAGTTCCATACATATCATCGTTATTGTGATGTTTATCAGTATCAATGTATGGACAGATTTTAATCATAATGATTATGAATAATCAAATGCTAAACAATAATGTGGTCCTAAATGTAGCTTTTTTGTTGTGTGCTATTAAAGCAGGAGTTCCTAGAGTATTTTAATTATGTTTTTCCTCATCATACCCCTGGCTGAAAATATCCATTATCATCACTAAATCCAGGCTTGAAGTCAAAGTGTCAATCAGTATAATTAATACGATTTCTTTTGATTACCTGAATAAAATGTATCAAAATCATATATCATTTCCTAATCAATATTCAGGTAAGCATGAGAATCTGCCAAAATACTCCTTCCTCTTAAAACTTATTGCTAATAATCTCATTCTCCTGATTAACTTGTAAACGTGACTCCGTTTTTCACATTTAATGTGTAGGGCTGTTGTATTACCAAGTGACACATTAAAAGCTTGGCCCCAAGGCATTCCTTCTTCTTTCAAATTCTGGCGACGACGGTTGACATTTGATGGTACTGTTGTCATCATCGTCCGGTGATTAAAGTGCCAGAATCCACCCAATCTACAAATGGAATCATTTCCACTTCTTCAAGAAATGATGACCCATTTTCTATTCAGACGTACATGTTCATGATAATTTGAATTCCGCAATTTGAATTTGCTCATAAAGGTAATGGAGGTACAATATAAAGGCGATTGGGGATGGGGGGCTGTGCATGACATCAACCATAATATGATTCATGATGAGACAACACTAGTGGCCTCGTTCACATGTGATGGCGTAAACCGCCTGAAAAATAATGTTTAGTTTAAATGATTGAAAGTGAAGGGGTTAAAGAATATAGATGTATGCAACAAAGTTGCTTTACTGTACTTACGTCATATGACAATGTTTCATTTTAAAAGCAGTATTGTTTTTTTTAAGCAGCTTTGTTGTATTAATAGATTAGCAAAATGTATTGTGGCATGAAAAGATGCTTGTGGAACACAAAATGCTTAATCATTGAAAATTATAATTTTATGACATAGCGTTAGAACCGCATAGTATGAAGCTACTAACAAAAATACATTTACTATCTCACTTAGATTTAATGTCACCTCGAAGGTCATCGAGACATGTCAAATATAACATTTAAATAACGAACATCACTAAATATTAAGACATTTGCCCTCCGGAGGTGTCTTTTTGAGCCGATAGATTTGGCTATGGTTTTTAATATCAGTAAGCTGTGTTAAACTATTTTTGCACAATGAAATTTTTCAATAAAGGAAGGATGTATGTTTAAAGTTGATTTAACCTTTTCCTCTCTACCACTGCTGGTTAAATATCTAAATTGCTTTTTCTTCATCGGATGGTGGATGATAGGACTATATTGTATTTGTTCTAAACCATTGAAACTTGACATTCTGACAGAGTATATATATATAGGCTATTGCACAGTGGATGGTTCTCAAGTTTAATTAGTATCCTAGCTCCTTGTCTCAAGGACATTGCACTTATATACAAAAGCAGTGGTTGATTATACAAGCAGTTTAATTTTGTTTTTGTCTCGATGACATTCTATTACATAAAAGAAGTGCTTGATTATACAAGCACTTTAATTTTGTTTTGTCTCGATAACATTCTATTATATAAAAGCAGAGGTTGATTATACAAGCAGTTTCATTTTCTTTCTCACTGAAAGTCATCAATGCTTGACTCTTTCTTTCCTAAATGATCTCAAGTGCTGAGACAGGATGGTATTACATAGGGAATAATGTTGGTTGCATTGCTTTGAACTTTCTCACCCGACCGATCGAAGCTGATTAAATAATATATGAGGCTCTTCAATTCTGCCTTGAGTGTTGGATGGGGAGTGCAAAGCACTCTCGGATGCAGATCAAAGACAAAAATAAGGACTTCTAAATTCTGATTACTCAGCAGGCACATGTGATGTAAGCCCATGGCCTATGGGAGTCAGATGATCCCTGTATTAAGCCTATAAGAATAAGGGAATTCAGAAGTTGTAGTGTTTATAGCCTATGGGAATCATAGGATTCTATAGTCTACAGATTAATCCGTTAAATGCCATAGGCACTCTTAATTTATAAACCATTTACTTACAGGATCTTGGTAGCTCTCGTAGGCAGTTTGGAACCATTGCCTATAGGATCTAGGTATCTCTTGTAGGCAGTTTGAAACGTTGCCTACAGGATCTTGGTAGCTCTCATAGGCAGTTAGAAACGTTGCCTACAGGATCTTGGTAGCTCTCGTAGGCAGTTAGAAACGTTGCCTACAGGATCTTGGTAGCTCTCGTAGGCAGTTAGAAACGTTGCCTACAGGATCTTGGTAGCTCTCATAGGCAGTTTGAAACGTTGCCTACAGGATCTTGGTAGCTCTCATAGGCAGTTTGAAACGTTGCCTACAGGATCTTGGTAGCTCTCGTAGGCAGTTAGAAACGTTGCCTACAGGATCTTGGTAGCTCTCGTAGGCAGTTAGAAACGTTGCCTACAGGATCTTGGTAGCTCTCGTAGGCAGTTAGAAACGTTGCCTACAGGATCTTGGTAGCTCTCATAGGCAGTTTGAAACGTTGCCTACAGGATCTTGGTAGCTCTCATAGGCAGTTTGAAACGTTGCCTACAGGATCTTGGTAGCTCTCGTAGGCAGTTAGAAACGTTGCCTACAGGATCTTGGTAGCTCTCGTAGGCAGTTAGAAACGTTGCCTACAGGATCTTGGTAGCTCTCATAGGCAGTTTGAAACGTTGCCTACAGGATCTTGGTAGCTCTCATAGGCAGTTTGAAACGTTGCCTACAGGATCTTGGTAGCTCTCATAGGCAGTTTGAAACGTTGCCTACAGGATCTTGTTAGCTCTCATAGGCAGTTTGAAACGTTGCCTACAGGATCTTGGTAGCTCTCATAGGCAGTTAGAAACGTTGCCTACAGGATCTTGGTAGCTCTCGTAGGCAGTTTGAAACGTTGCCTACAGGATCTTGGTAGCTCTCATAGGCAGTTTGAAACGTTGCCTACAGGATCTTGGTAGCTCTCATAGGCAGTTTGGAACCATTGCCTACAGGATCTTGGTAGCTCTCATAGGCAGTTTGAAACGTTGCCTACAGGATCTTGGTAGCTCTCGTAGGCAGTTTGAAACGTTGCCTACAGGATCTTGGTAGCTCTCATAGGCAGTTAGAAACGTTGCCTACAGGATCTTGGTAGCTCTCATAGGCAGTTTGAAACGTTGCCTACAGGATCTTGGTAGCTCTCATAGGCAGTTTGAAACGTTGCCTACAGGATCTTGGTAGCTCTCATAGGCAGTTTGGAACCATTGCCTACAGGATCTTGGTAGCTCTCATAGGCAGTTAGAAACGTTGCCTACAGGATCTTGGTAGCTCTCATAGGCAGTTTGAAACGTTGCCTACAGGATCTTGGTAGCTCTCATAGGCAGTTTGGAACCATTGCCTACAGGATCTTGGTAGCTCTCATAGGCAGTTTGAAACGTTGCCTACAGGATCTTGGTAGCTCTCATAGGCAGTTTGAAACGTTGCCTACAGGATCTTGGTAGCTCTCATAGGCAGTTAGAAACGTTGCCTACAGGATCTTGGTAGCTCTCATAGGCAGTTTGAAACGTTGCCTACAGGATCTTGGTAGTTATCATAGGCAGTTTGAAACGTTGCCTACAGGATCTTGGTAGCTCTCATAGGCAGTTTGAAACGTTGCCTACAGGATCTTGGTAGCTCTCATAGGCAGTTTGAAACGTTGCCTACAGGATCTTGGTAGCTCTCATAGGCAGTTTGGAACCATTGCCTACAGGATCTTGGTAGCTCTCATAGGCAGTTAGAAACGTTGCCTACAGGATCTTGGTAGCTCTCATAGGCAGTTTGAAACGTTGCCTACAGGATCTTGGTAGCTCTCATAGGCAGTTTGGAACCATTGCCTACAGGATCTTGGTAGCTCTCATAGGCAGTTTGAAACGTTGCCTACAGGATCTTGGTAGCTCTCGTAGGCAGTTTGAAACGTTGCCTACAGGATCTTGGTAGCTCTCATAGGCAGTTAGAAACGTTGCCTACAGGATCTTGGTAGCTCTCATAGGCAGTTTGAAACGTTGCCTACAGGATCTTGGTAGCTCTCATAGGCAGTTTGAAACGTTGCCTACAGGATCTTGGTAGCTCTCATAGGCAGTTTGGAACCATTGCCTACAGGATCTTGGTAGCTCTCATAGGCAGTTAGAAACGTTGCCTACAGGATCTTGGTAGCTCTCATAGGCAGTTTGAAACGTTGCCTACAGGATCTTGGTAGCTCTCATAGGCAGTTTGGAACCATTGCCTACAGGATCTTGGTAGCTCTCATAGGCAGTTTGAAACGTTGCCTACAGGATCTTGGTAGCTCTCATAGGCAGTTTGAAACGTTGCCTACAGGATCTTGGTAGCTCTCATAGGCAGTTAGAAACGTTGCCTACAGGATCTTGGTAGCTCTCATAGGCAGTTTGAAACGTTGCCTACAGGATCTTGGTAGTTATCATAGGCAGTTTGAAACGTTGCCTACAGGATCTTGGTAGCTCTCATAGGCAGTTTGAAACGTTGCCTACAGGATCTTGGTAGCTCTCATAGGCAGTTTGAAACGTTGCCTACAGGATCTTGGTAGCTCTCATAGGCAGTTAGAAACGTTGCCTACAGGATCTTGGTAGCTCTCATAGGCAGTTTGAAACGTTGCCTACAGGATCTTGGTAGCTCTCATAGGCAGTTAGAAACGTTGCCTACAGGATCTTGGTAGCTCTCATAGGCAGTTTGACACGTTGCCTACAGGATCTTGGTAGCTCTCATAGGCAGTTTGAAACGTTGCCTACAGGATCTTGGTAGCTCTCATAGGCAGTTTGACACGTTAATTGCCTACAGAATCTTGTTAGCTCTCGAAGGCAGTTTGAAACGTTGCCTACAGGATCTTGGTAGCTCTCATAGGCAGTTTGACACGTTGCCTACAGAATCTTGTTAGCTCTCGAAGGCAGTTTGAAACGTTGCCTACAGGATCTTGTTAGCTCTCGAAGGCAGTTTGAAACGTTGCCTACAGGATCTTGGTAGCTCTCGAAGGCAGTTTGAGACGTTGCTTACAGGATCTTGGTAGCTCTCGAAGGCAGTTTGAAACGTTGCTTACAGGATCTTGGTAGCTCTCGAAGGCAGTTTGAAACGTTGCTTACAGGATCTTGGTAGCTCTTGAAGGCAGTTTGAAACGTTGCTTACAGGATCTTGGTAGCTCTCGAAGGCAGTTTGAAACGTTGCTTACAGGATCTTGGTAGCTCTCGAAGGCAGTTTGAGACGTTGCTTTACAGGATCTTGGTAACTCTCGAAGGCAGTTTGAAACGTTGCCTGTAGGATCTTGAAGCCTTTTAGAATGAAATAATAACGGTAGTCAATGGGTTAACCAACCAAGTTTGTCCAATAAGTAATTCCCTTTTTCTAGTCTAGCTCCTATATACAATATCGTTATCCAGTCTGTACATCCCTTTCATTATTCAATGATTTGTTATATATTTCTTTATTCAATTTCATCTAAATTAACTACACTCTGAACAGGCTATCAATGGACAGTTGTAAGCCATACTCAAACTTCAAATTCTTCAACCTTTATAATCTCTTGTTATTGAACTTGAAACCAGGACTTGTCGGTAAACATATTAACAGATAATAACAGGAATTTTGCCTCTGGCGTCGTCTACTGAACAAAAGGAAATTAAAGATCAGGTGAAATTGACCTTTCAATGACCTACTAACTTGTTGAAGTATGAAAGGTCATAGCCAAGTATTTGCAAACACAGAAAACAGGAATTTGACTATTTTTATATGACTATTCCCTTATTACTTCCTGTGTAGCAGACTGTGATCTCTGAAAGGAAATAGAACGACCTATTTAAAAACAAAAGGAAAAAAAATGTTTGTGCATCTGTAAGTAGACTGTTAGAAAAAGATATGGCCTGGGTTATGCTGGCCTGCATATGACCTCCATTGTGTTATATTATTGTGTAAAAATCTGTGAGATTTCATCACATTGATTGCTATATTTCTATATATTTTTGATCAGAGCTCTTTTTTCAGTTAAAGCTTTCCATTGCTGATCTTTTACCACTCCTGTGTTTGTTTGCTGTGGTTGTTTTGTCTTACTGCAAAGTATATCATTTTGATATTACTGAGATGTTTATTCTAGATGAAGGGTTTTGAGAGCCAGAATGGGGGAAACTGAATGTATAAGAGTCAAATGTTTATCTACTACATATTGAGATCCTAGGCAAGACTACCACATTGCTTTGAATACATTTACATGCATTTCAAATACATTTGCGTACATTTTACGTATTTTACATACACTTTACTTGCATTTTATGTACATTTTACATAGTGTGTGACAAAAGTTGACTGTGGCATCCAAGAGTTTGTTCCATTTATCGACCAAAGAACATGAAGAGTTAATGCCCGTCTAGTTGTTAGCAGATAATATGCCCCCATTTAACATATTGGACATAAAGATCTAGACACTACTAACTTAAATGAAGTGTATTTTTAAAACTTAATTACCATAATATTAAATGAAAATTACTTAAAGTAATAGTGGCAATACAAGGATTACACCAAATTTTGAAAGGGTTATAAAATCACCTTTTTTGTATGGACCATTAATATTTCATCTGCTTAGAGTCAGAAGGGCATTAGCTCATTTATCATAGGATTTACACTTTACTGGCTCTCAACACACAAGCTACAATGTATTTATTTATTCAATAGTTATCCTGTCAAGTATGACTATCCATGTTTCGAGCCAGAAATAACCTATTTCTTACAAAAGTAAACTAGATCACATTGATTTGATTACTTTAGTGATTACTTTAGGGAATTATTGTACTACCGGATGTTGTTGAAAGTACTTAACTTAGCAAAATCATAAGTAATCAGGAAAATTAATACTTAGTGGAAAATTCTGTCTCACAAAAAGAGGATCTTGGGGTCCATCAGTCTTTGTGCATTTTGGAAATGCATCGAAAGAAAGTAATATTAAAAAATATGTTTGCAACCATATTTTGTTTAAAATTTTCCTGGAATGTCCTCTTTTCGGAGGCCGGAGGTAGTATGGTAGAATACCTCTTTGCTTGATTCAAACGTTTGTGAAGCATTGAAATAGTAAAAAGTGAATGATTCTGGGTAATAGACCTTCAATACAAACAACACCCTCGTCTATAAACCCTGAAAATCACCCCCAACAAAAATTATATATAAGGCAGAAAAAAACGATATTTAGTGATCACTTTTATGTTTGTGAATTCAGTCATTTGAGTGTTAACTGGAGCATGAATTATGTATTTTCAAATACAAACAAGAATATTTCTTTTAGTGGTGTATACACATGTCATCCCTTTGTTGATTTGGATTTTTCTCAGTTTTTCTGATATATTGTAAAAGTATTGTTCATAGTAATTTTCCACTTCTAAATATGCATCAGAAAATTTAATTTAGTAGGGACGTTGAATATTGCAAAATTCATAATGACCTCCAGTTTTAATTAATTAACTACAAAAAACTGAGTCACTCTTTTTTTCAGGAGCGATAGTTTAACATTTCAGATAGGTTACAACATAGAAACTCAGCTTGATTAATGGCAAGATTCTTAAATGAGTTTTGACAATGTGGAGAGACAAAGAAAGAGAGAAAGAGAGAGAGAGAAAGAGAGAGAAAGAGAGCAAGATGGAAGAAATGGAAACATGCACACAGGCGTTTATGATTGATGGATGGATAGATAGATAGATGGATTGAAATTCAATTGATAATTTATAAATGACTGTGTTATTCAATGTATGCACTGGCTCCACTAATTGAACTGATTTCTTTGTTACCCTTGTAGTCTTGACTTAGTAAATCAATAGAAATCAATCATCTAGTTTGCATCTACAAACAGAGGAACACATCACATTTTAAAGGAAATATCAAATATGAAGGATATAATTGTGATGCATACATGGAAGGTTATTTTCTGACATGTGTATAAAGGTATATTTGAAAAATAAAATTAAAAAGTAAATAATGGCCAATTATAACGCGCCATATCAACTTGACACTCCTGGCGCAAGTTATAAAGAAATGACGTAACTACAGTACAGCCTGTGTTATACAAGCAATGGTTCTACAGCAATCTCTTCTCTGAAGAAGATAAGTACCGGTATGTAGATAGAAACATGCTTGATGACTGTATAGTTGACAGCCAAGAAGGTCATTAACAATATGTTAACTTATGTGAGCTAGTGGACAAGTACCCTTCTAGTTCCAACCAGACAATGTATTCTATAAGTAAACACTGTGTAAAGTAAGGTTATTGGGAGGAAAAGGACACAGTTTTATAGACCTAAATTTTCATGCTATTTGTCTTTCACAAGAAAGGTCAACTCTGACGAAATATTGTGCCGTAGAATTATGCCTAAACCCTGTATTGTATAAATGCATAGGTGTACAATGGTACGTCGTGGTTGACTTGCCATGCGAATGGGTTATTAGCATCATATGACGTATGGGGTTTATAGGGTGATTCTGGGCAACGTATTCATATCCATATATTTCATCCATGAATGAAAAATCTCTTGATACGACTATGAACAAAAGTAGAGCTACCAGAAAGTACAATTCTTTAATGGTCTTACATCTGTTTGGAGCCAGAAGGGCATTATCTCATATACTTTAACATAGAATTAACACCCTTTTAGTTCAGAACAGACAATATGAATGGATTTTTCATTTTGGATTAAATACCTGGTATGTGGGGAAAAGGCAAAGGTCCTAGGGGACTCAAAATCATCCCAAATCATATTGAATTATTGCTGTATAGTTCAAGTTCAAGTTCAAGTTTATTTGTCTTTCTTCCAACATAAAAGTAATACAATTTAACAAATGTATAACATGCAAAGTATATAAGAGGAACACTTATAAGAATCAAGTTCACACAATGCATTTACATGAGAAAACAAAAGAAGAAAAGACGAGGAGACCTAATTAAAGCTTAGCTTGTAGAGGTCAGGTCCCTCAAAAACAATAACATAAACAACAAGAACAGCCTGGTTATATAATAGATTAATACAAGAAATGTTCGTCAAAGGCGCTAAAGCTAGTACTAAAACAAATAACTATAAACAATAACCATATGATTATACACATGGTTTAACTGAGTAATAAAAAAGGGTGGGGAGAAGAGACTATGTACAAAAGGGGGAGACAAGAGTGATAATAATGTGGGATATAGAAATGAAGAGAGGGGGCGGGAGTGGGAAAGAGAGGGAGAGCTCGAGTGGGGGGGAGAAAGAAAAAAAAAATACTTTCACTGTAAACTGAAAGCTCGCTACAGGCGAGAAAGGAAAGAAAAAGGAAAAGGTAAGTCGGCAGTTGCTATACAGTAGTAAATTGGGGAATGGATTAAGTTCAAATATAAATCACGACACTACAGATTAAGAAACAACTAAGTAATTATTCAATAAGTACAATTTCAGTTTACGTTTGAAGACAGATATACTGACAGAATGGCTAATGCTTGAGTCAAGAGTGTTCCAAAACCTTGGTCCAGTGCAAACTAACGTGTTGAGAGTAAACTTTGTCCTTGCATGGGGTAAGTGGAATGCAGAAGCACCTCTTGTGGCATAATTGTGAATTTGATTGTTTCTCTTGAAAATCTTGGCTAATGCCAGTGGCAGTACACCTGAGTTGAGATCATACATTAAGGAACCCAATTGCATATAATAAATATCTTCTACCTTTAAAATCCTATGATGATAAAAAAGAGGATTTGTATGAGCACGAAAGTCAGCATTACAGATTGTTCTTATTACCCTCTTTTGAGCCAAGAATATTTTATCTAATTGTGTTATTAGAGATTTGCCCCAAGCAAGCACACCATAATTAATATAAGGTAGAATTAAAGTTGAATACAAGATAAGTAATATGCTTTTAGGAAGAGTAGACTTCAACCTACGAATTACACCAGTATTCCTTGATAATATTTTGCATAGATTATTTACATGAGTTTTCCACTTCAATTGTTCGTCGATATAAAGACCTAAAAATTTAGTTGATGTTACCCTGTCTATCAGAACACCGTTGAACATAATGTCACCGGGCAACATCTTGAGCGAATTGCTATATATCATATAATTGGTTTTTGTAAGATTAAGAGACAGTTTATTAGCATGAATCCATGAGGTAATATTGCGCAACTCTGAGTTAACTGTTTGCACAAGAACTTGTGCATCTTTGTGTGAAAAAAATATGCTTGAATCATCTGCAAACAAAATAAAGGATAATACATCAGAAGAATATTGAAAATCATTTATATAAAGAATAAATAAAAGAGGACCAAGAAGTGATCCCTGTGGGACTCCACAGCTGACATTTTGTAACTCTGAATCAAAACCATTTATGGATACGAATTGCTGTCTGTCAGCTAAATAGCTCCTGAACCAATCCAGGGCAGCACCCCTAACCCCGTAATGGGATAATTTACATAACAATATTTTGTGATCTACTGTATCAAATGCCTTAGAGTAATCCAAGAATATTCCAAGTGTGTGCATGTGGTTGTCCATAGCATAAGAAACTTTATTGATAAAGTGCAGTATAGCATGGGTGGTAGTATGTTTCTCACGGAAGCCAAATTGAAAGTTGGAAAATATTTTACTTGAATTGAGAAACTTTACAGTTCTCACATAGATAAGTTTTTCAAGAATTTTAGAGAAAGTTGTTAATAGGGAAATGGGTCGGTAGTTCGTCAATAGTTTTGGGTCACCCTTCTTAAAAATTGGGACAACCTTTGCCACTTTCATCTCCCTGGGTACAATGCCATTTGTCAGTGACAGATTAAATATATGCACTAATGGCTGTACGATTTCTACTGCTAAGTTTTTAACTAGACTGTTGGAGATAGTATCACAGCCTGGGCTTTTTCCAATCTTCAAAAAATGTATTATACTGAGTACTTCTACTTCATTTGTTGGCATTAAAAACAAACTTTGCTGGTTAGGTTCTTTCAAGAAGTCATGGAATGATTTATCACAATTTGGAATACCCTCCGACAAATTCGGACCGATACTACAAAAATAATTATTGAACTTTTCAACAATAGATTTTGTATCATCTACTAATTCTCCATCAATTTGCAGAGATCTTATGCTGGATGTTTTACTGTTGCTTTTAAAAATATTTTTGATTACCTTCCATGTTCCTTTTATATCATTTAAGGTTGCCTGAAACTGAGTGGAATAGTAATTTTTCTTTGAAACACGTAATGTTGTAGTTAAGGTGTTCCGATATCTAGTGTAATTCAAGCGTGACTGTTCTGATTTAGAGTTAATACATGAAACGCTGTATAATGATCCCTGTCTGAATGAAGCATTTAAGGTCACTCTAGAAGGACCACTTAAAGACCACTTGATGCGCTGTTGCCAAATAGACTTATCACTTGTACCAAACGTTGTATAACGATCTTTTTGCGAATGGGGGTATTAGCCTATAAGGTCACCATCAGACTAGATGTAGTTATTAATGCTCTATTGCTATAAAAATATAGACCTATCACACAAAACATAGTAATATCCCAGTCTTAAAGCCCATCTGTACTAGTTTGGCCAGGGGGGGAGTAGACCACCCGGCAAGGTGGTTATCTCATCAAATCAGCTCTCAATTCACATAAGAAAAAGAGGATCGTGGGGACCAACAGGCACCGGTTAGGCATTGTTTGCTATATAGAGGGCGCAAGTAGCTATAAGTAGTGCAGTATGGCTTTAATATGTCATTAAGTAACTATGTAAGGTCTGTATAACGACTTGTTGATGCTCTATTGCTGTAGATAAAACGTTGTACATGTATAATGATCCCTGTCTGAATGGGGTGTTTGGTCACTTTGGAAGGTCAGCATTTAGACCAGTGGGTCACTAATCTCATTGAACCACTTTTAACAAGTGAGGGTTATGTCAATCCAATCTTAATCAGATTAGGTTTGTCATTTTAGATAGGTACCGCTCATATCATATCCCCCGCAAAAAAGTTGTGTGATACACTTCTGTACAACGGGAGCTATTGCATACAACGTTTCGTTAGTAAGCGTACACACACACAATTTCATTGTATAACTATCCCGAAACGGGAAACGGTATTCCCGTTTTGGGATAGTTATACAATGAATTTGTTGTGTGTGGACACGGGAAAATTAATGAAATGAGAATTTTCGTGATGATGCAATAATTTGAGAATTAAGTGCAAGATTGGCATGTCTGACTAGTACTGGGGTAATGACACAAAACTGTATCACTTTACTTTGTATTATAAAGACTTTATTTGTCTTACAAGAAGAAAAATATCAAAATGTTACACAATACTATTATCAAGGAAATGATATCTTTGATAAATGGGATTTTTTTACTGCCGCCTTCCTGTGCATATCGTTTCTTTACTTCCAAAATCCCCACTGCTTTGTTTTTGTATGGTATCTTTGAAATACAGCTTTGTTACAATTAGTTCCAGGAATTCTTCATTGTTTTTCATTGTATGGCTTCCTTTTGATATTCAGACGTCACTTTTTGCAATAAGACAATAACATTGTCATAAAAGAACATCAAGGTTTTTGTTAATTTCAAATACATATAGCTTGTGCCCTTTCTCTCAATTCATGGATCTTCCTTTTTTTTTTCTTGTTTTCTTGCAGCACATCTTTGGATCGTTGCTTTCAAGACATTCCACTCATCAGCTTCTCTACAGAGTCTGGAAAAACGCCAAGGGTGAGACAGAGGTAAGTACCGCAAAGAAAACAATTATGCATTGAAATGACCGGAAATTGAACAGCAATTGAACTCTAACAATTTTGTGGGCTACTTTTCAAGCTTGCTTGCATGAAAATAACACTCTTTTTTTTGTTTTGCATTGAACTTTATGCAATTTTTGGGGGCTCTTTTATGACTTTTGGGGGATCTTTGTGGCATTTCGGGGGCTAATTTGCCCTGAGCCCCTGTGTATTTTTTCCCCTGATTTCATCTAATGAGAGCCAGAAGGGTGTAATCTCATATTTTCAAATGATTTTTATTCAATGTGCTATGACACAGTGTTATCTCCACTGGTTTCTTAAAAAGCATAACTGACTATTTATTCAGTTTCAACGTGTGGCAGAAGGGCATTTATCTATTAATGGATGATTTTATGAAAATATTTTGACATAGAGTTGACTCCTTATGACTCTTAGGCTAGTGCTTCTGAATGTTCATTTACCAACTAGGTCACGTAGGTGTGGGCTTGCGGCCTTGTTGACTTTTCTATTTCCATTTTATTTTAAATTGAGAATAAGGGGAGTGACATTGGTATGTAGTAAATGAGTTACACATACTGACGTTTACTGAGAACCAGAAGGGCATTAACTATGTGTTAAGATATATGGGTAAACGTCCTTCCAGCTCTTAATCAATGACATGCAGCCCTTCACAGTTAGGTATGACGGAGTGAGTAGACAAACAGGTGCGCGATAACAACCTCACATTGAACATGTACTTTGAGCCCATAGATGCTTAGTATTTAGGCATGGGTCCATGGTTTAGGTCATTAAAAGTTTGAGACAGAAGTCATGTTCAGACGCAGCCTTGTAAGTTTTTCCCTGCAGCAATAAATACTTCATAAAAACTTGACTTACACCATTAATTGTCCATACGCTCTTACTCGGAAATGATCAATTAAGTTATTGGGGAAAGGAATGTCAATTTACAAGTAGAAAGGTAAGAATGCTATTTTTTTAACTAATTGTACCTCATTACGAATAACCTGAATACCAATAACACTGGAGCTTTGGATTTATATTAAGTGCACTGTTGTAAGAACTAGGATCCAGTGTTGTTCTACTATTTAAAGCCCCACTGTACTACTTGTAGCTACTTGCTCCCTCTATATAGAAAACAATGCCTAATCGGTGACCATTGGTCCCCCATGATCCTATTTTTCTTACGTTAATCGAGAGTTGAGTTGATGAGATAGCTACCTGTCAGTGAACACCCTGTGTGGTCTAATCCCTCCTAGTCAAACTAGTACAGACGGCCTTTAAACATGGAATGATATGATTATTTTCCTTTTAATCTCTCCTTGCCTTTCAGTCTATGAGCCCAAGCTCCAGCCAGCAAGGGGACAGTGATGAAGATGACATTCCAGGAGACAGTGATGATGTAAGAGGATTTTTAACAAATTTACCCCAACATTTAAGAGAAAGTTAATTTGTGTTGAAGATGAAAAATAATTTACAAACTCTCTCATTCTTTTCATGCCTATAGTAATGTCATATTGTTGCAGTGATTAATTAATAACGTTTTCTTTCAGGTCTGTCTTTGTTTCTCTTGATTTAGGCTGTTCATATTTTGATTAATAAGCCCAGTTTGAGATACCTGGCCTTGTTTCATAAAACTTGTTATCAATAACTGTTGTAAGTTTTTGAAATCATGCCACTTCATAGGCTGAGAGCAATGTTGTCAAAGAAATTTTGTGTTTATTACTGATAACATGTTTTACGAAACAGGACCCTGGTTTAGACAGTAATCTCATAGGCAATCATTTGTTAGCCTGACAATATGATAAAGATTTCTCTTGAAGTGTGCTCTCTTAAAACAAGTTTCTCTCATCTTTTAGAGATGAGATCTTTCTTTGTTCTTCTATCATTTGTAATTCTCTTTTTCTTGCTACTATCATCCATCCTGTTTTCCTCTTGTGCAGGAGGACGAGCTAGATTTGGAACACGATGGTCCCAACGGTCGCGTTCTGCCTCCAGTCAGCGTGCATGACTACCAGAGATTGGAACCTTCGCGTTTCTCAGGTAAGCCCTTCAACCCTGGCCCCAAGAGGCCCTTAAAGGGCTGCCATTTTAAAGGTGACAGTTAAGACTAGATTGGAACTTGCCAGAAGCCTCATTCATAATTCATTTTGTAAGATGCTTACCTCTGTGTAGATGCTTAGTTTACAGTAAGGTGCATATTGGCATCAAGCAAATCGTAATGGAATCCATCAAATTATGCATTTTTTGTTGTTCAGGGAATTTGATTACGTCAAATGTGCGCTATTAAAAGAATTATCCTTAGGATCGGAATCAATAAAGTTGCTCTCGGAGCAAAGATAAGTTGTCAAAGAGTATAAGCTTTAATCTTATTTGTCAAATTTAAATTATGTTCATTATAAAAAGGCAATATTACTATTAATAAATAAAGACTAAATAATAAATTTAATTATTTAGTCTTTGAAATTTTTCTTCCATTAGGCACATTGATATTCTTTCAATAGGAGCATAAACAAAATATAAAATCAAAGCATGAAGTACAGGTATGCCTATCAATCAGCTTTTAACCCATTGCCTTTGATAACCGAGTGGTCCATGTATTAAGCCTATGGGAACTTAGACTTCAGTAGTCACCGGCTTAATTTGCTCCTTTCTGTGGGCCCATATATATTTCCCTTGGTGCATAGACAAAATATAAAATTCAGAGCCGGAAAAAAATGCCGTCAAAGTGGAGGACTTTAATCCTTTAATGCTCTTGGCGATTGTTGCCCTTTGGTCTTTGTCAACTTTTGATATAAATCTTCACACCATCTCATCAATCAAATAAATCTTAAATTATTCCCATTCTGTTTTTCTCTGTCCTCTCGGTGGTGTTACCTAGCAACCAAGATGGCCTATCGGCCGGCAGCAGGTTGCATCATTTAGATTTAAGAGAGAAAAGAAGTTTCAGGCCTGGCCTGAAAGAATCTGGATTTACATTTTTGTTTTTGCATACTTCAGGCACCAAATGCTTGATGTGCAGTTGTACCTTTCTCCATTAGAAGGCATTATGATTACCTTGCATAATTCATTTTTTAGATGTTGGTCCTTAGATTTATAGGCTGCCATCTAGATGTTTCTTGTGGAGCTTTTACAAAGAAGAAAATAAAAGACACGGCTGAAACTCCTCTCAAATGGCATTTCCTGATATAAATGAAATCAAGAGAAACCATATGCTTTACCTGATAAACTAAGGAACAAACTATGAAATCAAGGCATTGCCAGAAACCTGTCGAATGGCATTGCCTGATGCTAAATAACGTGAGAGAAATGATAGGCCTTACCGGATGAAATCAGGATTTAGATTCAAATCTCCCGTAGAAAGATCAGCTATTTAACTGTGTTCATTAGAAGGCAAAAATGACTATCTCAAATAATTATTTTGTTTCTAAATGCTTCCTTCATTGGCTTTTAGTTGTTTGTCATGAAGCATAAACAGAGTATGAAATCAAGGCATGTGCCAGCACCCTCTCAACTTGCAATAATTGAATATATAATTAAATCAATTATATGCCATGCTGGTTGTAATATGGATTTTTTGGTTGTTGCATACTCAACGTTCCCCAGGGTTCTCCTCCATTAGAAGGTTACCGACTTGAATAATTTATATTTTGAGTTGCTCCTACCACTTGTTAAAATCTGAAGGCCTATAGATGTTTCTCATGGAGAATAAATATAGTTTAGAAGCTAGGCAATCATTTACAACCATTTTTGTATAAAGTACTGTTGGTCAATTATTGCCCTTTTGACAATTTGAGTCAGTAGCATGTAATTGATAATTTCAAGCTTTTTGTTTGTAATTCTTCAATGCTTATTAGCAATGGGAAGTTCAGGTACATTTATTGTGCTGCGCAGAGCCGTGCTAATCATGTTCTTTTAGGGTTGTGGCTCGAAGCGACGAGACAAAAGGCCCCACGTTTCTAGCTAATTACAGAGCCTGAGTTGGCATTTATTGCTTGTTCATGCCAACTTTATTAAAGAACATGTGATTAATCATACTCATTTTTGTAAATGTAAATTGTAAATGTGCAGCCAGACATGAGACCCCAACAGGCACTGGCCTTCGAATGGGCTTGTAAGAATTGCTAAAGGGAGATTCTGTCCAATATTACTGGTTCTGTACACCATATATATATTCCTTTTCATGTATATTATCACAAAGTAAAGTATCTTTTGATATGACCATTTAAAAATGGTATTTTCTGGTACCACTTCCATTTATAGTTATTATCATATTGAGAGATTTTTTCATTCATGGCTATTATGTGGTTAAATGCCATACGGGATACATTGCAAGGAAGACTAATGATGCAAACATAATTAAAGATCATCTGATTAATCATGTGAAAATGATTTGTCATTGGGAGAAGAAAAGAAGAAGGGGACTATGAGAGAGGAAGAGAATAAGGAAGTGGAGAGGGAAGGAAGAGGGAGAGATGGAGGAAGAGATTAAGAAAGAGATGAAGAGATGGAGAGAGGGAGGGGGGGGGGGGAGGAGGGAAGATGACATTGATGGAGGGATGGATAGAGGAGCAGAAATGCTGATATGGAGGAGTAGGGAGAGGAATTCAAAATAAAGATTAACAAAGAAAGAATGGAGATAGAGAGTGAAGAGAGAGAGAGAGAGAGAGAGACAGAGAGAGAGAGAGCGTGAGGGCGTGAGGGGGAGGGGAGAAGAGAGCAAGATAGCAAGCAGGTTGGAATGAGAGATGGGGGTGGGTGTAAAGTTGTCACAAGTCATCATAAAACTCATCCATCTGTCTAATATATGTATATGTCTTGCAGCAGCATCAAACTTCAAAGCTTTAACCATATTCTCATCTCACATTCACTTCATTTCCATTCCTCATCAGATTCATACGGGGGCGGGTCTCATCCTCATCAGGGTAGCCCTCGGCAACCACGCCTACCCTCCGACCAATCACATTCCATGGGGGACTCGCCCGATCAGGGCCACCGGTCACATACGGGCTATCATCATCAGCTTTGTCAGAGTGAGTCCTAGCTGCATGCTTTGAATGGATTTTATTTGTCTCTCTGGAAAGATGTTACAGATATTATTACCTTGAGTTACCATGACAACAATCATGCATATCATCTTTTTAATCTGCATAATTGTACATTCATTCAAATTGATTATATGTTTTGTCATCCGTTGTCCGATGTAGCGCTATGCATGTACACCACAGATCATATAATTAAAGATAATATAATATTTCTGCTATTCTAAATAGATGAGGAAGATAAGTGACATTTGCATGACAGTGTAGCCACTACTTGATTGTTTTAGTGTTGAACGTCGATCAAGTGTACATTAACAAATGTCAGATATCATATTCATTTTGTATAGATTCTGCAGATAAAAAAACGATAATAAAAATGATAATAATAATAGTATGTTCTTGCTCAAGACTGCTGGACTTGACACTTCTGGTGCTCCACAATTCTTACTCGGGCTTTAGCATGGCTGCCATTAGTGGCGCACTAGCATTTCAAGGAATTAATTCCTGCCAGGTACCCATTCACCTCACCTGGGTCCTGTGTGTCAAAGTTACATTAATGTCCAGCCCAAGGACATTAGTGGAGCCGGGGGGGGGGGGGGGGGGGGGGGGGGGGGGGGGGGGGGACTTGAACCGCGAATCATGTGATCCATAGTCCGACGACCTATCCACTAGACCATGACACCTCATATTTCCCCCCATTGATGTTGATGAGTTAATTCCTTGCATACCATTGTAACATTGATATGATAGATTGTGTCACACATTTAAGCTCAAACAGATGCCCAATAGTTTACTGATAGTTTAGCCGGAGTATTGAAATTCAAGTAGCAATCAGATTAGCAATGTCCACCCACTCACTGAATTGATTCTTGTCCGATCACCCATCCACTTCACATTAACCTCTTCACTCTCTTGAAATATAGTCATCGTGAGTGGTAATATAGTTTCATATTGTCATAGTTGTATCACAAGATACTTGTACATATGGAAGATATTTAAATGTTCCGTGCATGATTGAAGGTCAATTTTGAGTATAAATATCTGAAAGAAATGCCAGATGCTCAGAAGTTTACTAAAAGATAAACCAGAGCATTGAAATTGAAGTAGCAATCAGATTAGAATTCTACTCCCACTTACTAAACTTGATTCATTTGTGATCACATTCCATTTTCCATTCCCCTCCATCTCCTCTTGATATACTTGTAGTGGTAGGGGGTTGAGGAGTGTTATGTATAGTCTCATGTTGTTGTACTCTTGTGAGTATATGTTTCATCCATGATTTCCAAAGAATCTTAGTGCAACTATTCTAAAGGAATGCCAGATGCTGAGAGGGTTTACCCATAGATAAACCAGATCAATCCAATTCAAGATGCAATCACATCAGCAATGTACTCCCACTTTACTAAACTGCTTCATTACCCAATGACCTCTACACTGCACATTCCCCCTTCCCCACATCACATTCCCCCTCCCCCATCTCGCATTCCCCTCCCCATCTAGCATTCCCCTCCCCCATCTAGCATTCCCCTCCCCCATCTCTGTAAATATAGCAAACATTAGTGGTAGCAAGAGAAAGTTGGAATTAAGAATGTCATGAGAAATGATGACAAATGCAGATTCATTCAATAACACACTAATGTTTCAGCCATCAGAAGACAGAAATGTTCTTGTGAAAAGTTGGCAGAACTGCAGCATGTCTTCTTACTCATCAGTAGTTTTCCCCAGGAAAGTCTTTAATTTACTTGTAGGTTCATAGACTGCATTCATGAGCACATACATGTAGACTTTAATATTTTGTCTGTATATTTTTTTTTATAACAAAGTATTATTTTCTTTCACCTTTTCTTGCAGTGTTATGTTCAGTCAGCATATTCAAGTCCATTATGAGGCTTGGGAGCTCTCTCAAGCAGCTACCTCAGTATCAACCTTTCTTACTACTCATTGGCATCTTGTAAGTACCTCAACGCTTAAAGCCCCACTGCACTACTTATAGCAACTTGCGCCCTCTATATAGCAAACAATGCCTAAGCGGTGACCATACATGTAGGTCCCCCATGATCCCCTTTTTCTTATGTTGATTGAGAGCTGATTTGATTAGATAACCACCTGTCAGTGACCATGCTGGGAGGTCTAATCCCTCCCAGCCAAATTAGTGCAGTGGGGCTTTAAAGAAAGCAGCATAATCAGAGAAGCAGATTAGTGAAAGTTTCACAGAAATCTAACCATTTTTAAAAATCATTTTTTGAAATTTGTAACCACTATACTTTTGGGATCTTTAAATCGGTTGAATTGGTAATGACACTGTGATGTAGTGCCGGAAAACTTTCCCATTTGTTCCAACGCACAAAATGACCAACATGTCTACGATATAAGACTCAGAAGGGTCTATTCTTTTTGTAGAGGACCTGCAGAAAGGTACTATCCATAACAGAAAATAAGAAGTTAATGATAGTTTTGTATACAACAAGCAGGAGAGTTGTTTGTGACTTTGTCATAATCCACTGATGAAATTGCCAATTTGAGATTCGCATAGCTAAAGCTATTTTATATTTCAAACATTCATTGATCCAATTTATTTCAAACTCTTGCCATCCTGTTTCTCTTGTTTATCTGCTTTCATATAAATGGACTTATTACAAGCGTTGGATCACACTTTAATAGAGAGGGGTTCTTTTATTTATTCTTTCATTTATTTAAGCATTATATATTTACTTATTTATTTATATCAATATCTCTTTTTCCTTATAAGTATCCTGCTCTTATCTTTGCTGTAGACACATTTTATCCACTAATTTATAGAGTCCCAAATGTCAACCTCTTTTCCCTGTAAAAATCACCATAATTTTTTCAAAACAATGATACAAAACTTGTCAATTATATTGATTTTCAATTTCAACAAAACAAGTCAGTAATTAATTAAAAAATAGGGTTTGATGATTAGCCTTCCTTAAGTCATTGAACTTGGCTAGAGCTAGATTTAACCGAGGCCACTTCCAAGAATATGGGCCACAAGGTATTTATTTATACTTGTATATACATTGTATACCTTTTAATGAAATTAACAACAACAATTTGAAATTTATATTTTATTTCTGTCGTTACTCCACCTAGACTTCTGTGCCTGACCTTCTCTGCAGCAGTACTGTCTATTAGGATCTGGCGGCTACAACCACACATGGCCACCCCATCACAAACATCAGCCCATGAGTCCGTCCACCTTGAAAGGTAAGTCCCTCAGATAGGATGTAAAGGTTGTATGTACATGTAGCTCTCACAACTGTGATATCATGATCCAATCCAATCCAGGAATTTATAAATCGCTAATATCTAGTTGCCTAATCAAAGGCGCTGAAATGATGTAGTAATCATGGGTATCACTTAGCAATTAGAAATTTAGAGGGAGAGCAGAGTGTGGTAAAAACTTGGCATGAAATGCGCGATAAAAGAACAAATTATTATTATTATTATTTTTGTTAACCTTCAGCCCCTCACCCCTCCTCCCCTTCCTTTAACACTGACTTTACCATCAGTGTTTATTGAACTTCAGACCAAATAATTGTGAATCTGCACTCCTTTAAAAATAAGAACTCTTCCTACCCCCCCCCCCCCATGCTAGTTGCACTGCTAATGGTTACTTTAAAAAGTGATCAAGTTTCTATCTTTTATTGATAATACAAACTTCAAATAACAACCAATTACCAGTTTAGCTTATGATCATGTCTATTATTATCAGTGTTTGTCATTATAATAATAATAGTTCGTTCTTATATAGCGCTTTTCAGGACCGCAGGCCCTCCCAAAGCGCTTTACAGATATATTATTGTTACCCCGGTCATCGGATTCAGGCTTACCTGCACACAATGGATGCACATTCTCTACTCCCTGGGAAGCATTCCAGCCAGGCGTCTTTTTTACAAGCGCACACTTGCTCATCTAACCACATTAACTTTCCTATCCTACCGGGTACCCATTTAACACCGGGGGTGGAGAGTGGCAAATGTAGATCAATGTCTTGCCAAGGACATTAGTGCGTCAGCGGGACTTGAACCACAGACCTTGTGATCCACAGTCTGGTGACATATCCACTCAACCACGACACCTATATTATGATTATTTCTTGTTTTTGAGTGTTTAACTTTATGATTATATCTTGTTTTTGATTATATCTTGTTTTTGAGTGTTTATCTTTATGATTACATCTTGTTTTAGAGTGTTTATCTTTATGATTATATCTTGTTTTTGTGTGTTTATCTTTATGATTATATCTTGTTTTTGAGTGTTTTATCTTAATGATTATATCTTGTTTTTGTGTGTTTCTCTTTATGATTATATCTTGTTTTCGTGTGTTTCTCTTTATGATTATATCTTGTTTTTGTGTGTTTATCTTAATGATTATATCTTGTTTTTTGTGTGTTTATCTTCTGACAGCATGGAGAGCATTGGGGATCTCTTCTTATTAGAGCAGCATAAACACCAAGAGAAAGTATCCCATATACAGGACACGCTATCAGCTAATCTCAAAACATTATTACAGGTATCTATCATCTTCTTGCTCTAAAATATGGTTACCAACGTAATGAGTTTGAGTTTAAGTTTGAGGTTGAAGTTTATTATCCAAACAAAAGTACATCAATATAACAATCAATCGTGTCTGGTACCACTAACACACAAAAGTATCACGGCAATGAATGAAAATGTAATGAATAAATATGAATAACTATTGAATGCATACTTAATCTACAAACTATTCTACATCTAGGGTAAATATGTTCTGTGATTAAATAATAATAATAATATTTAATTTTTATATAGCGCTTAATACAAATGTCTCTAAGCGCTTTACAAATATACTATTACCCCGGTCATTGGATTCAGTGCTTGCCCGCACACACTGTGTGCACAATCTCCACTCCCTGGGGAGCATTCCAGCCGGGCGTTACTTGACGCTCACAAGCTGTTTGACCAACAATGACGGTCGCATCCTACCGGGTACCCATTTAACACCTGGGTGGAGAGTAGCAAGTGCAGGTTAATATCTTGCCAAAGGATATTAGTGCCTTTAGTGCCTATTAGTGCCTTTAGTTCCTAAACATAGGAAATGGTAGAGTACAAATGTCTGACAATGTCAAAAACTTAGGTATTTTCTTTCAATCTTCAATGTCCATGTCTAAACAAATTACTGCTTTGTGTAAATCGCTTAACTTTCATTTGTACAATATTTCTAGAATCAAGAATCTGTTGACCTCTGATGCGTGCCATCATGTCGTAAGATCATTAATCCTCAGTAGAATAGACTATGCCAACTCTCTTCTTTTGAATGCTAATGTGACAGACATTCAAAGATTACAACGAATCCAAAATCGTGCTGCCCGGGTTGTTTTGGGAGGGAGCAGGTATGAATCAGCATCTCCTCTACTTAAGCAATTACACTGGTTAACCGTAAATAACAGAATCATATACAAAGTTTCCCTAATTGTCTACCAATGTTTGAATAATTGTGCACCAATGTATCTGTCTGTGCTTCTACATACTCCTCCTAGACTTCAATACAACCTCCGCTCTTCTAACGACCCCACGCTCCTCCGATTACCACGTATCAATTCAAGATCGGGGGAGTGTAGTTTCTTTTATTATGGCCCCAAAATTTGGAATACCCTCCCTTTCGACCTCCGTACCTCTCCCTCAGTTGAAATTTTCAAGAAAAAACTAAAAACGTACCTCTTCAATAAGTAAATTGTAATTCTAATATTTTTGTTTGTTATTATAATTACTCTTTTATACATGTATTATCTTGTGTTTACTATGTCATTATCTCTGTAAAGCGCTTCGAGCAATTCGTTGGATGTTGCGCTATATAAAAGACAATTGTATGTATGTATGTATGTATGGGATTCGAACCCTCGACCTTCGCATCTCCAGTCAAGCGCCTTAAACCACTCGACCACGACACTCCCAAATACAATGCTTTGGTATTTTACAATAAATAAAAGATAAAGAATTATATAACATAGTATTTCCAAAAAGGCAAGAACCTTGGTTCAAATTTAAAAACAATTATTCTATTAACATTTGTGATATCAGCGTTCTACGAAAACAATTTTTAAATCAATAAAAAGAAAATGTATATATATATATATATATATAACATGATATCTAATACGGTGATGAATGAACCATAACTTGTTAATTCTGCTTGAGTAATGTTGCCATTTGGTCTTTATATGTAGTATTTCCGCTCTCTATGCGTTAATTAACCTTTTTAATTATTTCATGGTTTGTTTTGGGGATGATAATCTTTAGGAAGAAGCCTCCTTTAAATATGAAATGAGTATCACAAAATGACAGTCATTATTAAAGCTATGGGAAACAAACCGAGTTGAATACTTATATCATCAAGAATGCCAGTTTTCAGGCCATATCCTGATGTCAGTCGTGATTTCATTTCATTTCTTGCTTTTTTTCAGGCTTCATTTTGTATAGCAATAATAATAATAATATTCTGCGTGTATAAAGCGCTTAATACATCAACGATCTCTAAGCACTTTACAGATTTAAATGTACATATGGATGGATCAGTGTGATTGGGTTTTTAAAGGCGTGTATCAATCAGATAAGATTATTTATGTCTAGGGACTGATCTTTAATGTCACCATCCGAAAGACGTGACTCAGTTTCGAACCTGGGTCCGATCAGAATCGCCTTGTAAGCGAAGACATGGAGCTGACCCCAGACATCACTGCTAGACCAACTCACATCTCCCTTAAGAATTAGGATGCTACATTTCTGAGTCTCCTTTAAGACTCACTAGGTGATCCCTGGTTAACAATGTTCATGAAATTAAACAAATCTTCTTGTTTTGTCTTTCAGGTGCAATTGTCGTTACGGCATCTGAACACAAAGTCAGCAGAAAATACTATTCCACCTCAGCACAGCGAATCGTCGTCACCCGACAGAGGGACGAAGGAAGATTTATAGTACCGGTCCTTGGTCTGCTCCTGCTATCCAATCTGCAATCCATTCCACTCTGGACGGCCTCTGTTACCCATCCACCTCAGGTTCTCAGGAGCTGTTATTCCTATACCCTCTCACAAGGTTCTAGCAGACCAAACTCGTAAGCAATGACCCATTCAAATTGAAGAACACTCTAACATCCTAAGCTCTTCAGACATGATGCGGCACACCACCAAATGTTGTGTGTTGCTGGATGATGACGTAAGTGTAATACACTTCACATTTCTGCATCTTGTAACCGAGAGCTCAGTGGATTGGTGTAGGACCTTTTTGTGCATGCAGTTGCCATTCATTTACATGTAAAGAAGATTGCTGCAAGCCTTTCTCCATCATAACTTGGGACCACCAGAATTTGACTGAAAGACATCTTCAAGGAATGCCGCTCATGTTTTTTTTTTTTTGTTCAACATTCCTAAAGCCTCTAATCATGCCAAACATGAATACAAGAAGCGAAACCACAACACTGTATTTCCTCCTCATCATCATCATGTATTAAGTCAGAACTTTCACTCTTTTGAGGTTAATGACCTTCACTTCTTCTTGTCTCGAGCATCCTCCTCATCGAGCATCCTCCTCATTCAGACCAATCTATGAAGTGCACGATGACTGTTAAACTTTGAAAGATGACTCCTTTAGCCCATTGAGTAATGGACATGAGATCATTTGAGCTGGATACATGTTGTAACAAAGTCAAGTCTCATTTCATGAGTTAATGCACAGACACAGATTTTATTATTTTTAAATATTTTATTGATCAGGATTTTTCTTGAATTGGTACCATGTTCCAAATGAACATGGAATGAGGAATATATATCTATTTTTGGCCAAGTAACTTTTTCCTCTTGGTTGTTCAGTCACATTTTCTTTTGCTTTGTTTACCCATGTAAAGTGCTTTTAAGGTGTTGTGATAGTTAACTATCTTAATTTGCAATATTGTTGTGAATTTAATGGATACAAAACCTCATAATAAACAATTTTAATGTGTATCGTTCAGAACTTTTTCTTTCAAATTGTGATTACCTCCCTACTATTTGACATAACCTACATCAAAGCTTTTATCATAGCCCTACTAACTGAAGAAATAACCATATTTTTAAACTCTCAACACACTGTATTTAATTTGTAATGTGTCGTTCACATTTCATTGATGTCTTCTAAAAAAAGTTTAATTTTATGCCCTTAAAAATCAAACTTTTTAGAGCTACACGTTTTCAAATTTAGATTTATTCAGACTCTTTTAAAGTTGTTTGACTATGAAACAAAATTTGGGAAAAAAAATGAGAATGAAATTAAAAACACAATATAAATCGCTGATACAACCTTTTATGATGAAACACAATACAGTGCTACCAGCAATATAAAGTGATTTTTTAGGTAGGCAATGAATTATTCTAAATGTATTCAAAATAAAAAGGGCTGGTACTTAATTATGTTTAAAAATAGTATTGGGAAGCTCATAGGCTTGTCCTTATAAAGGAATTGGATACTTTCATGAGAGCTTTCTCATATTAATGTGGCTCTGTAGCTGCTTATTTTCCTTGGGGGTGGGGGCTATGTCACAAACTTCATTCCAGATGGCAAGAACAGCAACTATCCAAGAAAAATAATAAAGTGAGGTAGTTCTCCAAAAGGTAATCTTGTTGAATATTATCATCAGCATGTAGTTTCACTGTGTAGTGGCCAAAGAAATATTAACAATGATTGGAAAGCATAAGAGGCAATTTTCTCTTTGAAACGTACTAAACAGTAATCAGTGTGGCTAAACAAATTAATATGTTTTAAAGCAGTTGAGATCAATTCATGAGTTATTTACCTCCATTTCCTGTTGACAATGTTTGGTAAGATGGTAAAGTGTTGATACATGTTGTTGTGTGCCAAGCAGAAGGGTGGAAACCCAACGTTTTTAAATATTTATTTAAAAAAAAGTTTGATTGCTGCAATGATGATTTGGATCAAGTAAACCCATTGGCAGGATGTAATAATGAAATAGTCAAATTTTGCATTTTTTGTGAAATATTTATCTGCACATCCATTCACACCCTTTTGACATGCACATGACACTTCATAACCAATGAGGAGAATGGTTTATTATAAGCATATACATGTACCTGTACTTTAGTGTTTACTTCTACACCAGTGCTATGTCTACAGCACTGATGTGGGATGGTCGATGAATAATGTTGAGGATTGAAATGAAAGCGTAGAGTACAATCATGTGAGCAATGTAAATGCAGCTGATTCGAGGGAAATGAGAATTGATGTCGTGCTATGAAACGCACTTGAATGAAAGCCAAATTGATAAATGTGTCAATGTTATAATATTGTTAAATGCACAAATCAAACGCAATGCAAAGAAAAGATGTCACAGTGCAAAGTTCATAGAAGAGATCCTTTAAACTAACATGTGTCCCATGATTATAGATGCAGTGTACTTATCACTTGTTATTAATGTATATCTTACACTTTGTATTCTTACCTTCTTTTTTAATCCCCATCTCAACATGAATAAGTACATCAAGAAGAGATAACAAGTCACATCACATGCACATGTACTTCAGTTGTATTCAAACATACTTCAAATATAATTCCAATAAATGAAATACTCAAAAATAGCAAATTGTCAATGGAAATCGATGCAGAATCCCATATCAGTCTTGCATTGTTATTGTACATTGCTTTTTCCAAATATGAGTCTCTGGATAAGAAAAAAGATTCAAATACTCTACAAAAAGCTCTGATACTTGTACATGTACAACTAGGTTACAGTTTAAGACCATGAAAGACATGGGGGTAAGTCCAAGCTATTTTGTGCCATATATATATCACTGACCAAAGCTAAGGAATATCTGATCATTAGAACCCCTACTTCAGTAAGCTTTAAGTGAAAGGACACATTTCATGTCGACATATATGTTCGGAACTCCACTATACTCTCTAACGTATGGGAAACCACAATGACCAAAAGATGTGTTGAGAGCTAGAAGGCAATAACTCTGTGTTAAAATCACATGAGTTAAGGCCTTTCTTGCTCCAAACAGATGAAATAAGTAAGACTTGTCCACATCAGACTTGTACTGTATGTATGTATTCCATTATTTTAGAAAAATGAATGGATAATCATGGAAAAGGGGTATTTTTAGAGTGTGATTCCGCAATATGAAACTATAAGAGTTGCATATGTGTAACTCGTACTAGTATGGATATGTAATATGCATTACTCTGAATGTGACCAATTTAAGTAAAATTTACCAATATATACATGCAGTATCAGGAATAGACCATATTTTATCACATCACACATGCCTCTCTCATTTGCATTAATTTTTACAGGGCGCCCTTTCTGGCCTTAAAAGAAAACTGTGAACTCTTTTTTAAAGGCTTTTTATTACAAAAGAAGTAACGCTATCGTGCATAAATTTAATTCTTTACTTAAAGTAGTTACCCAAAGAAAATTCAAGACAACTGATAATTATGAAAAGATTATATAAGGATGGAAAGATTTTCTCTTGAAAAAATTTGCTGAAAAATTATATAGATATCATGTAAAGGCTTTGTGGCTAGCTGTGTCTTGCATGTGATGTCACAAAACTTGACGCTCTATTGCTGAATGCAGAAAATCTGGTTCTCAAAATTAATAGATGATTAGTGCGGGCCCTAAACATATTTTGAAGAGGGAAGCTGTTATATTTGATCAGTAAGGCTTCTCCTTTGAAATGATGTGAATTTTGCATCAATTCAATTTTTTTTTAATTCTTTGGGTGACTACTTTAAGTATCAATATATCTTTTAATCTGTGACAAAAAAACATACAAATTATCACTAAATGTCTTTCAGACTGATTTTGTCAACTTTGTAAGAGTGTAAAATTGTATTTGTAGAGAGTTTATGATGTTTGACAAATTATTATGTATGTGACAAAACTTGTATGCTATTATTATAATATATTTGATAAGAAATCTAATTTATAATGAGCGATGAATGCATTTCTACAATGATATATAATGTGAATTGCACGAAAAAAGGTTTTAATTTTGATTGTTACTATTACATTTATCATTGTTATGCTTCTTTCTTTTTCTGATTGCTACAGCAAACAGGAAAAATAAAAACATAGAACTATCTCACACTTAATCAAATGGTTCTGTGAAATTACATGTACCACTATTTAATTTATTATGGTGTCTCAATACACTACATTTTTTGAGTTGTTGTTTTTATGTCTGATGTGTGCAATTATATCATATAAGCCAATATTTCATATTTTGTTTTAGGTTGCACGTTCTGTTACGTATCTTTATGTACCATTCTATTGATTTGAACATTGAATGCCTGTATGCTTGTTAGTGTTTCTGTTTATGAATATGTTAGAACCTTTTTGTGTGGAAGTTTCACTCTCCAATTATTTAAAGAACTTTCTGTTAAGCAAAATAAAGCATTTTACGAGGAAGATAATCAATAATCTAAAATGAAATACAGTTTGAATTATCATTGGCATTTAATGTCACTCTATTCCATTTCAGTGACATAAGTTGTATGCCTAAAGCTAAAAATGCACAGAAGAAAGATAATTGTAAACACTCGCCTTCTACATTCTTCACTTATGTTTTAAATTGTCACAATTATTGAAATATTTGAACATAAATACTTATAGTATGGTACTTAACTTTTTGTCAAATCATTTGATCATATGATGAAACAGTGATGTTCCTTTCCCTAGGAAGGTATGTTGTCACAAGATTTTAAATACTGATTATTTCTTTTTGTTCAAACAGCAAGTACATTAAAGTTTATATATTTTACATACTGCTGTTGTTATAGTAGACTATTAAAATGAAGTGCATAGTTTGTCAGTATAAATTTGATGGATTTGGCAATCTGTATGTTAAATGTTTTAAATAAAAATGTAACCAAATTCACTGAAAATTTAAAACTTAACCTATCTTCTCCCAAACCCTTTATTAAATATAGGGTTTGGGTTTCAAATTGATACTTGTTTGTAAATATACATGAAATCTATAAGAATTCTATTTAAATGGCCAAAGGCTTTATCAAAGTCAATTAATCACAGCTTTATAAAATCAGATAGAAAATTATATATATAGATATACACATACTACAATCTGTAAATACTTAATTAAAAGTCATACTTTTATGGAAATCATATTTACTCTGATCAAAATGTCAAGACATTGAAAATGAATCATGATGCAAATGACTACAACCAGACAAATTATAAAGCATCTAATATATATCAAGTATTTTCTTAAATTGTTTTTTTGTTTAAATACTTTGTTTCTTTCTCTCTCCTGCATTACTGGTTTGCCCTTAGTAAAAGGAAAAGAAAGAGAAATGGATAATAATGCCACTACCACAATGTAATCATACCTTCTATCCTGCAGCATATGAATATCTAATGATGGGTAAATCCCGGCAATCGATTCCTGTCATATTTATGGACTCGTATTAGCAATTGAATTTAAACTTAATTTGGCCTCGCTTGCATATCAAAACTATCATTAATTATGTTCAGGATTAATCAGATTTAGCAAGATTAAACACAATAATTACTCATATCGTTGCGTTATCCAATGAGTCTAATTTTATGATCTAACATTCCTTTATAACCTAGGAAGATTCAAAGATTTTGTTTGTATGGTTTTGCTTTCATCTGCAAAGACATCTTTGTTTCAAGTCATCATTAGTTGTTTTAATGTCATAAAGCCATAACCATGTATCATCAAAGGCTTTTATCTGATTTTATTTTTTGTTTGTTTTACTTGTAAAGAAGTATTTTACTTGTGACATATTGCTGACAGTTTATGACATTCTTAAGTAGTCTAGCATGCTGCCAACAGAATCGATTTGTCCTTCTGGTTTTGTCAGGCAATGTATCAAACCTTATATCATTTATTTAAAATAATGGCATTATTGTGAAACAGCAAATAAGCATTTGCTCTGCACAATAGCACTACATTTTGTCACACGCATTTGTCTCTTCTTACTCACTCTATAGAACTCAAATGTTCACATGCAGACGAACGAGTGGATTTTAAATGATTTAACATTTATTTTCAACAACAAAAAAGAAATCACAGAGCAGTATGATACATGTACACTAGGTCGTTCAAACCAGACAGTGTTGCTTCCCTAATCTGTAAGCCAGAGCTGTGAAATATTGTTTTATTAAATGTTTTTAAGAATAAGTAGCCAGTTATCGTTTGAGAGTTGTTTTGCTGTTAGGATATAACAAACACCTGCAAAAAAATTCCCTGTATGGAGAGCAGAAAATGCTCAACACGTTCTAGATACTACATGGTATTTTGTAAAGCTGGCAAAGATGGTTTCAGAGTATGCAAATGCCTCCTGAATATTTTGATGATGTTGTTTGTTTTAAAGTGTGTCTTCTGATTTATTTTGGTTTTCCATAGCTGTGTAAAGTGTTGAATTAATGTACACATGGTGTGATGTTTTAGATTCAAATCATAGTGAAATAATGGCTGGCCCTGTATGCTCTATTTTTCTTTAATGTTAATGATTCAGATGTATTTGTTTATTATCATACTTGTTACAGATCAAGTGCAAGCTTGTCCATGAATAAAAAGAATGGAGAAGAAATAAGAGATAAAAGACTGCTTTTCGTTTTGTTATTTCATTTCATTTTCTTCCATTCGCCATATAAAAACATACATAATTATAACATTGATATTTACAGATAATTAAAGAACATAGAAACAACATAACGAAAGATAAACACAAAATATAATTATATATAAAAACAAGGAATCCGGCAAGAAAGAACATTAAAGTATTATGTGCTGCTGGTCCCTTATGATATAATAAAGAAAGTTACCCATATCTCACACTTAAAACCTTACACCTAACACCTGATTGCATACACACACACACACACACACACACACATATATATATATATATATATTCAAATAATATACAACTAAACATGCTATTCACATGAAACGTAATTTTATGTATCTCTGTTTACATGTATTTAAAGTTGGGCTTGATTTTATGTTATATGAGGCATGGGGGCTCAAATGCATATTGACTTCTGTAGAATTAGAAAAATAAGTTTAGATTTGTATAGTGCACGTATCTGCCTATAAAGTCAACCAAGGCGCACACAAATCAACAGAGTACAAGATAATACAAAATAATTGAAAACAAAATACATAAATGACAAAAATGCTATTACAATAATCAACTTGGTTCGTCTTATGCGAGTGCCCTTTATCTACCATTTGACCAAGTTATACAAGCTTTAAGTTGGTCCGTCTTATACGAGTGCCCTTTATCTACCGTTTGACTAAGTTATACAAGGTTTAACTTGGTCCGTCTTATACGAGTGCCCTTTATCTACCGTTTGACTAAGTTATACAAGGTTTAACTTGGTCCGTCTTATACGAGTGCCCTTTATCTACCATTTGACCAAGTTATACAAGGTTTAAGTTGGTCCGTCTTATACGAGTGCCCTTTATCTACCGTTTGACTAAGTTATACAAGGTTTAACTTGGTCCGTCTTATACGAGTGCCCTTTATCTACCGTTTGACTAAGTTATACAAGGTTTAACTTGGTCCGTCTTATACGAGTGCCCTTTATCTACCATTTGACCAAGTTATACAAGGTTTAAGTTGGTCCGTCTTATACGAGTGCCCTTTATCTACCGTTTGACTAAGTTATACAAGGTTCAACTTGGTCCGTCTCATACGAGAGCCTTTCATATACAGTATACCGTTTGACTAAGTTATACAAGGTTTAACTTGGTCCGTCTTTATCTACCGTTTGACTAAGTTATATAAGGTTCAACCTGGACCTTCTTATACGAGTGCCCTTCATATACCGGTATTCTGAATTCGTTTAAAAGGAGATACATGTATAAGTCACTGTTACTGAGCAATTCATTAAATGAAATAATACGCGTCATGTATTTTATGTGTCTGGGTGTGTGCGTGTGCGCGGGTGGATGTGTGTGTGTTTGTTTGTGTTAGTTTGTCTTTGGGTGGAATTGGATGCGTTTAAGAATTAGTAAGAGTCTTATAGTTTAACTTAATAAATACAGATAAGAATAGTAACAACCGGAATCAACTCGGTTATCAAAAGTTGTGCCGGGTGAATTATTAGTATCAGACTGATATGAACAAGAAGATGTAAAAACGATTCATAGCATCAGCTTTAATAAACCATTTTCGTAATGTAAGAGCATCGTTACGAATTATTTCATTCACCTGTTACGAATAACTGTATTTCAATATTTGAATGCAAATTGCAAATAAGTATTACGTGTTGTTAGGTAGCGAGCTATAATGTTTGTCCTACCTGGCAATAACTAATGTACATGCAATTTGAATTCTGACTATTGAGATACATTTTAATTCGTTACGGGTGAATTAAATAACTCGTATCGAGACACTTCACAAAGGCATATACATACATACGGTTACATTACGACATTTGTTTTATTTTATTTTTAAATAAAGTGAACTTGATACTTTATCCCAAGATGATATTTTAGGAATTTATCATTGTGTTTGGATGATATGCGTCATAATATAGTTTTTGTAACAACAATTCCCGGTCAACCCTAATGTAATTGTCCTGGTGCGCTTCACGCACTTGAGAATCGTTTGATAGTACTGGAAACTATTGCATGCTTTTTTTTTCTTGATAAAAAAAATGTGTGATTGTCTCAAGAAATTAATAACACTTGACTGCGTTAGACCAATCATTTTAGTAAGGATCTAGGAGCTAGATGTATAATTATAACTTTATAACTATCATACATGCTCAGAAGATGATGGTACGCCTAATAATATTATATAAACGTCTAGAGAATATGCGGGTGAACTTTAGATGTCTTGTTACCCTACTTTTAGTCGTCTGTTTCGGCAAAATTCAAGACAATGTATACGACAATAAAAACGTTGTTGTATCAACTTGTAACTATGATATTCATTCGTTCTTTTCAGGTACAAATAACAGGTAACATTTATAATGCATCCAGGCTCCAAATATGCTGTACATTGAAAGGATTTTATTGAGTCAACGATGAGCCGCGAGACAAGGTTGCAATTAATAAACGAGGGAACCTACAGACAAGCAAATCTAGTCATCCCTTTTTGCAACTGTTTAAGTTTGGAAAAAAAACATCAAATTCAGCGGTTGATCACAGATTTTTAAAAGAGGGGACCTTCTTGCTGGGGTCCAGGTGCCCGCCTTAGAGCCTCTGCCGATGGTCCCAGGGGCGTAGACCCGGACACCTTCGAGTTTCAGCAATTCAGAACCATCAAGATAGCAGTCTTGAGCGAGAGGAAAAATAACATATGCCTTGAAATATACTCTGCCCCTATTGTTTAATTTCGTTGGAAATCAGATCTCTCTCTCTCTCTCTCTCTCTCTCTGACACACACACACACACACACCAACTCTCCTAAGGACCCTTTTGTAGGACAAAGGGTTGTCTTGGAATAGGTCCAGGGTAACCACTTCTATCTTTACGGATGGGGTCCAGGGGACCGCCTTAGGGCTCCTATCGGGTTTCAGGGGAAGAGCCCATGTCGGCGGTCCAGTTAGGGGCGGACGCTCTTAATTTTTTAACAATCTAGAACCTTCAACATGACCGTCTCGAGCAACATAACATGGTAATTTTCTCATTGAAATTCACACATCCCCTATCATTTCTTTTCGTTAGAAATCATCTCCCTTTTTCTCTTAAAGACAATTTAATAGAACTATTTTGTTCGTACTATTCTACTTTCGTCCAAAGTATTCAAAGACACATTGCGAACTTATCGGCGATGTAATCTGTTTGTGTACAATTTTACAGTTTTAGTTTCTTATTTTTTTCTTTCTTTCTCTCTCTCTCTCTGTCTGTCTCTCCTTTCCCCCCTCAGAACAATGACAGCAAAAGGTCCTCTTGAAGACCTCTTGGAAGTTAGGATGCTTGAGTCCGTAGATGATCGGATTGACTACGCTATTTACCGATACTAACATGAAACTGTAGAGTGTGAACACGCTATCGCCGGGGATGAGCAGATTTATACTGGTTGCTAGGAAACATAACACAAAGACACATACGACCGTAAAGAGATTCTTAGTGATCTGGATTTCCTTCCGGTTGATGGATTGGATCATGGGTGGACAAGATTCTCGAGATACAGATAAATCCTTGCTCTGTGCTGCATGTGAACTGTTGTCTTTCTTGATGTCAAACTTGTCTCGAAAGCGTTTATTGTGCTGCAAAACATGGCGCAAAATAAGAACGTAAAATATTACGGTTAGCGTCAAGATAACGGCCATTAAAGTTCCTTGTAAAGTGACATAATAATAGTCAAGCGGGTTTGTCTCTGTTGACCAACATAGGCTGTAGTATTGCGAATAGCCAAGTGTCCCCATTCCCAGAACAGGGGGTACGACCGTCAACGCCACAGACCCTATCCAGATGATCACCACTACTGTAGTGATTTTCTTATGAGAGTGGATTCCCCGTTGACCACGGACGAACTTAGTGATGACGTACCAGCGGACGATGGCGATGAGGGCTAGAGTCAAGGAGCTACAGCAAATACAAGTGGTGCCGACCCCTGCAACCGTTGCGCAGACAAAATCATGTAGAGGATATCCTTTTGTTTGACTTAGAAGCCCCACAACCTGTAATGGAATGCAGAGACACGTTACTAAATCAGCGAAAGCGAGATTGACCACCAGTATGTTGGTGATCGTACGAAGTTTATTGGCGACGACGACGGCGATGATGACGAGAATATTACCCAGCAGACCGATCAGCATCAATCCAATCAAGACTGATGCAACAATAGCTCGATGATGGAAAGGTATGTTGTAGGCTTCTTGTCCACTGCGAGTTTCTGTTCCCGATTCTAAACTTGTCCCATCTATCTCCGTAGCTTCTATTGTGAAGTAATCTAAATGGAGCTGTGACGTGTTTTCCATTATTGCGACGTGTTTTCCATTTTTTTTCCAACGTAATATCTGCTTTGGGAATTTCAGATCCAGATTCAAAAACTGCAGATTTCGTGCGATTTGTCACCTCAATGGAACACTGAAGCATTGACTTCTGAAAGAAGAATGGTATTCAGCGCTTTATATCATCAGGAAAGAGCTTCATAGCTCCAGCTAAGATAATGATTAGTATTATTAAATCGACGCCTCCTCTTCTCCACTTCATACCGACTTGACAAGTACATGTAGCCACATTCATTCTGATTGGTTAGTTGCAACGTAGTTGCATGAACCTTCATTTACTATAAATGTTGCATATTGATGAATATTTTTCCTATTCTCTTTTTGCTCTTCGAACACCAATTCGTGAAGCAATCATCCCAACCCGGTCGCCGGTTTCCTGAATCCTTAATGGGTTCTAAGTAATTCTGCATTGAATAGCACGGCGCATTATAAAAGATCGCTCTATTAATATTTTAGATTACTTGTCAACTTGCAATCTCCTAAGAACAGGCACTACATTATTAATAATGAATAAACGAAATCACCTTTTTTGGCATGAGAGAGAGAAAGGGAGAAGTGGATATGGAGAGATGGATAGAGAAAGGGGAGGGGAGGGGAGGGGGAGGGGGCAAAGGGGGGGGGGGAGATGATAGCCCATTATTAATGTGAACTTTAAAGAGAAAATAAGATTACTGCGATAATACTTCCATTTGTGTGGGGAAAGGGGTTTTTGGAACGAAATTCCTCAGTAACTTTTTCCTTCTAATGAATACCCACTCTTTCCTTGTACACAAAGACCATGAATATGCCAACGGAAGTCGTCGACAATTAGTGGAATCTACACAGCTAATTTCACAAAATCAAAATAATTCATGCACTATTCATGATCTATATTTCTAAAAGTACAGTTAATTTTCATAATGGGTATCAGCCAATTGGCTTCATTAATGCAACTGTTTTGACTATTCTAGTGTCTCCTTCAACCAATTAAAATGACCTCTTCTAATATTTGATAGCTTCATAGTGCTCATCGCTTTGTTTGTTTATTGTTTGTTTGTTTTACCTGACTGCTAAAAAAGCAAGTTTATGCTTGTAAGTAAGCAACCAGGGGACCGACGGCTTTATAGTCGTCTCCGATGGACTTGGTAATGAGGTTGAATGCCTTACCAAAGGACACTACCGCATTGAATCGGTTTTGAAAACGGAACCTCCCGGTTACAACACCACTGCTCTACTATTGAGCGATCGTGCCTTCCTCTTTCTTTTTCGTATTGCTTTGTATACATCGATTGTAAGTTTATTGGTAGCGAACCATACAAGCATCATTCTTATTCCAATGTCTATCAAAAACAATGATTTTTAAACTGTCTTTATCAGTTAAAACAACATTTTATTTACAACAAACTTAAACTGAATACGTAGATCATCAATAAATTTACTCGGTACTCGAGTAATTTCTGCACTATAAATTTAATCCATAAAAAATATATAGTTAGGCCTACCAACATTTGAAAAAGATGGCGGTTTCCTGCGTTTTCTGAAATTTATCTATTTTCATTGGAAAATATTTGTGTTTGTATGCATCTTATTTAATGTACTTAAAATGTATAATTATGTAAAACGAAGAAAAAAACTGTTACTTTATGTATATGTTCTATTTTGAAAACGCAGAAATAAAAACAAAGAAACAAAACAGTTTCCTGGATGAAAAAGCTCTTCGTTACCTGTTGAATTTAATTGAATTAACACAAAGGTATTACGGTGCATTCATTTTTCTAAATAGATTATATTTTAACCAAATCTCTAAACATGGACTCCAAAATGAGTCAATGATAATTTGTCACAGGGTTTGATCCAGGAATTGGTAAAAGGGGGGCCGAAAACTGAATCGAAATTTTCAAAAGGGGCACAGTAAGAAACATGGGGGGAGTATGGGAGAAAATAGGAGGTACAGTCACTACAGTGACGTTCATAAAATGAGGAGATGAGACGGTGTGCCCCCTCCTTACAGCCGCCACTGATTACAATCGGTTGATATTTGTCTCCTCGTTTTCACCGTAGACTCCTCCAAATGTCAATCTTATATTTTAGTTAAAGAAGGAATGTATAAATAAAAAATAGAAGGGGCTCAGTCACCTCAGTGGCCTGTCAAACCGAGGGATTGACGAGCCGATTACGAGCATCGAATAAATTATCAAAAACAAAACCAAACCAAACATAAAAAATGAATCAATGTATAGAGTATTGATACCCCCCCCCCCCACCATTATGGTACGCCACTCCAATAAATACAACTGTAGTTTGTAAATCAGTAGTCAGTTATCGTTTGAGAGTTGTTTTGCCGTTAAAATATAACAAACACCTGCAAGCAAAATTCCCTGTATGGAGAGTAGAAAATGCTCAACACGTTCTAGAAACTACATGATATTTTGTAAAGCTGGCATGGATGGTTTCAGAGTATGCAAATGCCTCCTGAATATTTTGATGATGTTGTTTGTTTTAAAGTGTGTCTTCTGATTTACTTTGGTTTTCCATAGCTGTGTAAAGTGTTGAATTAATGTACACAAGGTGTGAGGTTTTAGATTCAAATCATAGTGAAATAATGGCTGGCCCTGTATGCTCTATTTTTCTTAAATGTCAATGATTCAGATGTGTTTGTTTATTATCATACTTGTTACAAATGAAGTGCAAGCTTGTCCATGAATACAAAGAATGAAAAAGAAATAAGAGATACAAGACTGCTTTTCTTTTTGTTATTTCATTTCATTTTATTATATTCGTCATTTAAAAACATACATAGTTATAACATTGATATTTACAGATAATTAAAGAACATAGAACCAACATAGCGAAGGATAAACACAAACAAAATTATATATACAAACAAGGAAACCTGCAAGAAAGAACATTAAAGTATTATGTGCTGCTGGTCCCTTATGATATAATAAAGAATGTTACCCTTACCTAACACTTCACACCGTACACCAGATTGCATATATATATACAAATAATAACATTATATTCACATGAAACGTAATTTTGTGTATCTCTGTTAACATGTATTTAAAGTTGGGATTAAGTTTATGTTATATGAGGCATGGGGGCTCAAATGCATATTGAGAATTAGAAGTTCAGATTTGCATAGCGCACATATCTGCAAGGCACACAAAAATCTAGAATGTACAACATAATACCCCCCCCCCCCCCAAAAAAAAAAAAAAAAAAAAAAAAACGCCAATTCAATGATCAGATGCAATAAAATCAGATTCAGTATTCATATAGATACAATATTTAGATACATTGTCATTAATATCATTTTGCAACTATTACACAAAAACATCTGTAGATGAAAAACATTTTAAATATTGCCTTTAGGATATTTTCAAATTTACAATATGTCCAATAAACACTAAGCATTGCCTTAACACATGATCAACGCGTTAATCACTGTAAAATTGATTAGAATGTACAGTTCACCTTGGTTATAAATATGTATCACATTGTAAATTATAGTCAAATCAGTTACCGACGTTGTTAAGCACTTCTATTATTATTCAAAGATTTCATGAGGCCGATAGTGCCTCCTGAGCATTCTTAATAGACGATGTGTTTTAATATACAGAAGAAGTCAAACACAGGGGATGAATGAGGAAGAGGAAGAGAGAGAGAGAGGGGGGGGGGGGGGGAGGGGTCTAACCCCTAACCCTCTGAACAATTGCTCGGAAAAGGACCATTCCAGAAATCGACTTTCTGATCGACATTCATCCTAGACCATGAAGACTGAAGAGTCAGATAGGGTCCAATCAAAGCAAAGACAAGGGTCCATTTGAGCTCTGCAATCTAAAGATTCCGACTGCATTCGAAGTGCATTCCATTTGGATTCTTTTAGTACCGAAAATATATCGAAATAGATTCCGGCGGCAATCCAGATGCATTCGGGACATCCTTGCATTCCGATCGGGATGTTCCTACTGCATTCGAGCCGCATTCGAGCAGCAATCTAAAGATTCCGACGGCATTCGATGTGCATTCGGGACGTTCTAACTGCATTCGAGCTGCAATCTAAAGATTACGACTGCATTCGAAGTGCATTCGAGGTGCATTCAGGACGTTCCAACGGCATTCGAGCGGCAATCTAAAGATTCCGACGGCATTCGAAGTGCATTCGAGGTGCATTCGAGCCGCATTCGAGCAGCAATCTAAAGATTCAGACGGCATTCGATGTGCATTCGGGACGTTCCAACTGCATTCGAGCCGCATTCGAGCTGCAATCTAAAGATTAAGACTGCATTCGAAGTGCATTCCAGTCGGATTCTTTTAGTGCCGAAAATATCGAAATAGATTCCTGCCGCAATCGAGATGCATTCGAGGTACATTCGAGACTTTCTTACATTCAGGTCGGGACGTTCCTATTGCATTCGAGCAGCAATCTAAAGATTCCGACGGCATTCGATGTGCATTCGAGGTGCATTCGGGACGTTCTACCTGCGTTCGAGCCGCATTCGAACTGCAATTTAAAGATTCCGACGGCATTCGGAATGCAGTCCAGTTGGATTCTTTGAGTACCGAAAATATATCGAAATAGATTCCGGCGGCAATCGAAGTGCGTTCCAGTTGGATTCGTTTAGTACCGAAAATATTGAAATTGATTCCGGCGGCAATCGAGACGCAATCGAGGTGCATTCGAGACTTTCTTACATTCCGGTCGGGGAGTTCCTACTGCATTCGAGCCGCATTCGAGCAGCAATTTAGAGATTCCGACGGCATTCGAAGTGCATTCCAGTTGGATGCTTTTAGTACCAACAATTTTGAAATTGATTCCGGCGGCATTCGACATGCAATCGAGGTGCATTCGAGACTTTCTGACATTCTGGTCGGGACGTTCCTACTGCATTCGAGCCGTATTCGAGCAGCAATTTAAAGATTCCGACGGCATTCGATGTGCATTCGAGGTGCATTAGGGACGTTCCAACTGCATTCGAGCCGCATTCGAGCTGCAATCTAAAGATTCCGACGGCATTCGATGTGGATTCGAGGTGCATTCGGGACGTTCCAACGCATTCGAGCCGCATTCAAGCTGCAATCTAAAGATTCCGACTGCATTCGAAGTGCATTCCAGTTGGATTCTTTTAGTACCGAAAATATATCGAAATAGCCTCCGGCGGCAATCGAGATGCATTCGGGACATCCTTGTATTCTGGTCGGGAGGTTCCTACTGCATTCGAGCAGCAATCTAAAGATTCAGACGGCATTCGATGTGCATTTGGAACGTTCCAACTGCATCTGAGCCGCATTCGAACTGCAATCTAAAGATTCAGACTGCATTCGAGGTGCATTCGAGACTTTCCTACATTCCGGTCGGGACGTTCTACTACATTCGAGCCGCATTCGAGCAGCAATCTAAAGATTCCGAAGGCATTCGATGTGCATTCCAGTTGGATTCTTCTGGTACCGAAAATATATCGAAATAGATTCCGGCGGAATTCCAGCTGGATTCTTTTAGTACCGAAAATATATCGAAATAGATTCCAGCGGCAATCGAGATGCATTTGGGACATCCTTGCATTATGTTTGGGACGGCATTCGAAGTGCATTCCAGTTGGATTGTTTTAGTACCGAAAATATCGAAAAAGATTCCGGCGGCAATCGAGATGCATTCTGGTCGGGTCGTTCCTACTTTATTCTAGCGGCAATCTAAAGATTCCGACGGCATGAATTCGAGGTACATATTTGGGACGTTCCAACTGCATTCGAGCCGCATTCGAGCTGCAATCTAAAGATTCCGACGGCATTCGAAGTGTATTCCAGTTGGATTCTTTTAGTACCGAAAATATATCGAAATAGATTCCAGCGGCAATCGAGATGCATTTGGGACATCCTTGCATTATGTTTGGGACGGCATTCGAAGTGCATTCCAGTTGGATTGTTTTAGTACCGAAAATATCGAAAAAGATTCCGGCGGCAATCGAGATGCATTCTGGTCGGGTCGTTCCTACTTTATTCTAGCGGCAATCTAAAGATTCCGACGGCATGAATTCGAGGTACATATTGGGGACGTTCCAACTGCATTCGAGCCGCATTCGAGCTGCAATCTAAAGATTCCGACGGCATTCGAAGTGCATTCCAGTTGGATTCTTTTAGTACCGAAAATATATCGAAATAGATTCCGGCGGCAATCGAAATGCATTCTTACATCCTGGTCGGGACGTTTAAACTGCATCCGAGCCTTATTCGAGCGGCAGTCTAAAGATTCCGACGGCATTCGAAGTGCATTCCAGTTGGATTCTTTTTGTATCAAAATAGATTCTAGCGGCAATCGAGATGCATTCGGGACATCCTTGCATTCTGGTCGGGGATGTTCCTACTGCATTCGAGCGGCAATCTAAACAATCCGACGGCATTCGATGTGCATTCCAGTTGGATTCTTTTAGTACCGAAAATATATCGAAATAGATTCCAGCGGCAATCGAGATGCATTCGGGACATCCTTGCATTCTGGTCGGGGATGTTCCTACTGCATTCGAGCGGCAATCTAAACATTTTGACGGCATTCGAAGTGCATTCCAGTTGGATTCTTTTAGTACCGAAAATATCGAAATAGATTCCGGCGGCAATCGAGATGCATACCTACATCCTGGTCGGGAAGTTTAAACTGCATTAGTACTGGATCGACCAAATCAATTGATTCATAATATATATATAATATTTTTTCACGTAACATGAGAGTAATTTTAATAGTTTCATACTTGTAATTAAATGTAATGTTAATTGTTATTGTATAATTGTTTTAAATAGGGGCACGCTGCAAGAGTCCTATCTCGCACCCCGGGGCAACGTGTCCGACACGGCCGGTTGTAGCAACTACTCCGAAGATCAAGATACACAAATCTTGATCTAAGGAGACACGAACGAACGATTGCATAGAATTGAGAAATCAACGGAAATCAATTTCAATAGCCCTGTTCGTACCTTTTTTAAATTATGCGAACATGACATTTACGTATTAAGTTATCCGAACATAATTTCTGTGGCATATAGATCAGGATATTATGATTGATCACTTGACTTTTCTTCTTGAAAGTCTTCTCGATTATGATTACTGGTGTTTCAGGGGCAGAACCCAGGTCGGTGGTCCAGCTAGGGGCGGACGCTCTTAACAATCTAGAACCTTCAACATGACCGTCTCGAGCAACAGAAATGGTAATTTTCTCATTGAAATTCACACATCCCCTATCATTTAATTTCGTTAGAAATCATCTCCCTTTCTACCGGTAAAAGTGCGGTTCAAGGGTTTTTGGGGCAAAATATTAATTCAATATTGTTTAAATATTGCCTTCAGAGGTTTAGATGGCAATACTTCAACCTAAATTCGCAACAACAAAAAAGAGAAATAAATGCCCAAATGTTCAATGTTTAAGTGCATTCGCGATATCTATTCAGGCCGGATCGATATGATAATTTACCAAATATATCAATTAGTAGGCGGTTTCCCGGCAAAATTTGTATCATCACGTATTAGTAAAAAAAAACATATTCTTTCACATTATTGGTAATAAGGCCTTCCATTTCATTTTTTGAGAGGGGGGCGCTTCCAAAATTGGTTTATACCTTTAAAGACAATTTAAAGTTACTATGTCCCGTTTGCTGCCAACCTCAAATTCTGTAGAACTTTGCAGGAATTATGAATATGTCACGTATGTCCTGTTTGTGAAATTTAAACGTTAGCAGTGTCCTATTATTTAAATTATGCAAGGAAACCCATTTACTTTCTAGACTTCACTGTCAGTGTCAGACACTATTGAGTGACTGACTGGCTTCTTTTTTTTCTTTGGTAATAACATACATAAAATGAGCTGTAAAGGTACATGAGTATTTTTCTACATCAATAACCCACTTCTTGTAATGGCAAAGAATTAAACTGATTGATTCTTTGCGCAGCACAAAACGTACGACCATTCGGTACAAGGGTCTGAAAATCAGATTAAAAATAAAATTATTGCAATCACTAAAGTCAATTCGACAACTATGGTCGTTATCTTCCCACTTAAAGACCTTTTCAAGCATTTCCCTTTTGAGGGAAGTTCTAAATTAGTATTATCTTTCAAATGCGGTTGGAATTTAACCCTTTCATTTGTTGGCCTGCAAATGGGACATAGTACCTTTAATAGAACTATTTTTGTGGTACTGTTCTACTTTCGTCCGAAGTATTCGTAGGCACTTAATGTTTGTGCCAACTAATTTAATCTGTTTGTGTACATTTTACGGTTTCATGTTCTTCTTTTTTCTTTCTTTCTCTCTCTCTCTCTGTCTCTCCTTTCCCCCCTCAGAACAATGACAGCAAAAGGTCCTCTTGAAGACCTCTTGGAAGTTACGATGCTTGAGTCCGTAGATGATGGGATTGACTGCGCTGTTTGCCAGTAATAACATGGTACTGTAGAGTGTGAACACGGTATAGCCGGGGATGATTATATTTATACTGAATGCTACGAAACAGAACACAAAGACACATACGACCATAAAGAGATTCTTAGTGATCTGGATTTCCTTCCGGTTGATGGATTGGATCATGGGTGAACAAGATTCTCGAGATACAGATGAATCCTTGCTCTGTGCTGCATGTGAACTGTTGTCTTTCTTGATGTCATACTTGTCTCGAAAGCGTTTATTGTGCTGCAAAACATGGCGCAAAATAAGAACGTTAAAATATGACGGTTAGCGTCAAGATAACGGCAATTACAGTTCCTTGTAGAGCGACATAATAATAGTCAAGCGGGTTTGTGTCTGTTGACCAACATAGGCTGTAGTATTGAGAATAGCCAAGTGTCCCCATTCCCAGAACAGGGGGTACGACCGTCAACGCCACAGACCCTATCCAGATGATCACCACTACTGTGGCGATTTTCTTAGGAGAGTGGATGCCCCGTTGACCACGGACGAACTTCGTGATGACGTACCAGCGGACGATGGCGATGAGGGCTAGAGTCGAGGAGCTACAGCAAATACAAGTGATGAAGACCCCTCCAACCGTTGCGCAGACAAAATCATGTAGAGGATATCCTTCTGTTTGACTTAGAAGACCCATCACCTGGAATGGAATGCAAAGACACGTTACTAGATCAGCGAAAGCGAGATTGACCACCAGTATGTTCGTGATCGTACGAAGTTTTTTGGTGACGACGACGGCGATGATGACGAGGGTATTACCCAACAGACCGATCAGTGTCAATCCAATTAAGACTGATGCAACAATAACTCGATGATGGAAAGGTATGTTGTACACTTCTTGTCCACTGTGAGTTTCTGTTCCCGTTTCTAAACTAATTGTCCCATCTATCTCCGTAGCTTCTATTGTGAAGTAATCAAAATGGAGCTGTGACGTGTTTTCCATTATTGCGACGTGTTTTCCATTATTTCAACGTAATATCTGTTTTGAGCATTTCAGAACCAGATTAAAAAACTGCAGATTTCGTGCGATTTGTCACCTCAATGAAACACTAAAGCATTGACTTCTGAACGAAAAATGGTATTCAGTGCTTTACATCATCGGGAAAGAGCTTTATAGCTCCAGCTAATATAATTGGTGATTATTACTAAATCGGCACCTCCTCTTCTCCGCTTCATACTGACAAGTACAAGTACAATCATTCTGATTGGTTACTTGCAACACATAAACCTTCATTTACTATATAAATTTTGCATATTGATGAATATTTTTCCTATTTTCTTTCTTCTCTTCCAACACCAATTTGTTAAGCGCTTGTCACAACCCGGTCGCCGGTATAGACTCATTTATGAATAATTAATTACAGTTAATTGAATTTAAATATTATATACATCATTGTCTAATTTTAAATTAACTATTTTCGAAATCCGTTTTGATAAGGGACGATGAATATATAATCAACAACTTGCAACTAAATTATATAGTTCCGTTTTGTGGGAAACTAGGGATTCTGGTATCCTTGAATTTTAAATCGTATTAATTTCACATTATATACTATTACAGTGCCATTGGATTCATGAAACCTTCATGAGTTAACCCAATATATTTCTGTAATGAATAGCACGGCGTATGAATACAGATCGCTCTATCAAAGATTTAGCCAAACTGCCAATTGGCAATGTTCTAAGAACAAAATGTACTGCAGTATTAATAATGAATAAACGAAATTACTTCAATTGGATCCATTATGCAACTGTGTTGATTATTCTAGTGTCCCCTTCACCCAATTACATGTTTTTAAATGACCTCTTTCAATTTGATAGCTTCCCAGTGCTTCCGAGGGACATTTATTACAATGATGATTTAAAAAAAATATAAACATTAAGCTTCGAGTCAGACTTTGAATTTGTAATCAGAAACAGTTTCAATGTTTATCTGTATATATTACACTTTCAGCGCTTTAATTATTTTGAATATCAAACAGCTGGTTTTGTTTGTTTTACCTGACTAGTAAGAAAGCATGTTTATGATTCTAAGTAAGCAACAAGGAGACCGACGGCTTTAAGTCCTCAGACTCATATGGACTTGGTAGTTAAGGCACTGGCGCATTGAATAGGTTTCGAACACGAGACCTCCCGGCTTCGAAACAACAGCTCTACCCAGGCGCGGATCCAGGATTTCTTAGGGATGGGGGCCCAAATTTGAAATCAATTTGGAATTTAGTGTGCTGAAATATGAAAATCGTGCCGGCCAATATTTCGCTCAGTTGGGGGGGGGGGGGGGGGGGGGGGGGTGGGGGTGGAGGTAGTGAGCACTAATTTTTTTTTTTTTGGTCCTCGAAAATTTGAAAAATTGCAACCCCCCCCCCCCCCTTGAGCGCCAGGGGGGGGGGGGGTGCCCATCTCCAAAAAAAAGGTAAAATTAACGTTAAAAAATGTAAAAATACACATTTTTTCCCGGGGGGTGGGGGGCCGGGCCCCCCGGCCCCCCCTCCTGGATCCGCCACTGGCTCTACCATTGTAAGTTTATTGGCAGCGAACCATCTATGCACCACTCTTATTCCAATGGCTATCAAAAACAGTGATTTTTCCACTGTCAGTGCCAGGTAAAACAATATTTTATCTACAACAAACTAAAACTGAATAGGTAGATCATCATTAATTATAGTCAAACATAGAAATTGCCCAAAATTCTTTTTAACGGTACTCGAGTAATTTCTCCACTATAAATGTAATCTATACAAATATATAGTTACCAACATTTAAAAACAGTTTCCTGGTTGAACAAAAATCTACATTATATATTTTTATGAAAGAGTGTTTTATCCCAAATCATTTGGTATCATTTTTGTGTGGTATGTGTTCACGCTTGGATGAACAGGTGGCTTTGTTTGAAAATGAAATGAAATAACAAAAAGACAAGCTGTCTTTTATCTCTTATTTCTTCTCCGTTCTTTTTATTCATGGACAAAAAATAGAGCATACAGGGCCAGCCATTATTTCACTATGATTTGATTCTAAACCATCACACCTTGTGTGCATTAATTCAACACTTTACACAGCTATAGAATAAGGTTTGATACATTATGTTGGTAGCATGCTAGACTACAGCAATATTTCACAAGTAAAACACTCCTTTACAAGTAAAACAAAAAAGATGAAATCATATAAGAGCCTTTGATGATACTACAAGCAAAGTGATGGTTAGGGGTTTATGACTATACAAAAAATAATGATGACCTGAAATAAAGATAATGTCCTTGCAGATAAAACCAAAACCATACAATTTTTTTGTTTGTATCTCCCTAGGTTATAAGGGAATGTTAGATCATAAATTTAGACTCATTGGATAACACAACGATACAAATATTTTAATCCTGAACATAATTACTGATAGTTTTGATATGCAAGCAAGCCAAATTAAGTTCAACAAAATTGCTAATAAGAGTCCATAAATATCACAGGAATCAATTGCCGGGATTTACACATCATTAAATATTCATAGGAAGGTATGATTACAGTGTGGAAGTGACATTACTATGAGTTTTTTCTTTTTTTCCTTTTATTAAGGAAATATGATATTTTCAAATAATAGTATGAATTTTAATTCAGTACTTAGTAGTTACATATTGTAGTATTTTATGTATACATACATTTATATCTGATTTCATGATTATTGAATTCGATAAAGCCTTTAGATTTTTAAATAGTATTCTCATAGATTTCACGTATATTTTCAAACAAATATCAATTTGACACCCAAACCCCATATTTAAAATAAGGGATTTGGGAGAAGATCCGAGATCGTTTTGAAAAACATTATTAATTTTTCTATAAATGTGTGGCTTTAATCTATCAATTTCAGATAGTTTCAATCTATATGGCTACGCCTACGTGATTATATTGATGAACAGCGTAGCCAATCCAATCATCTATAGTATTATAGTCTCAAACATCCCAACTTTACATCGTTGGGTGGAAAGACCCTTCTTTGGTTTCGCCATCTATAGCCGTACGATAACGAATCAACATGATATATTAAAATGAACTGCAATTAGGAACTGATGTCTATATGTTCTTATCATATTTTGAATGGCCAAGAATGAACAGGTGGCTTTGTTTGCGAGAGTGCAAAAATCGACTTGCGCCAAAGTGATGCCCACACCATGTATTTATGTTGGGATTAGCGGAGTGAGAGAATGAATTGAATGTATCAAATGAAATGCATTGCATATGCTTTTTGCAGAAGCAAAGTCACACACGCACACGCACACACACACGCGCACAAATGTTCGTTGATATTCGATATTTGATATGTGTGGCATGAAAATTTTTGTTAGGGATGTTATTTGGATCTGCAAAAACCAATTTAATTTCCAAATCCCAATTGTTTTATTTAAACATCAGATAAGCAACTTTGGCGCAAGTCGATTTTTGCACTCTCGCAAACAATGCCTCGTGTTCATTCAAGCGTGAACACATACCACACAAAAATGATACCAAATGACTTGGGATAAAACACTCTTTCATAAGATGTATAATAATTTACTGTTCATAGATTATCTTTAAAATAATTAGCAATTTTCTAGGTGTAATTTTTTTGGACTCACACTGTACAGCCGCCTCTGATTAGTCACAATCGGTTGCTATTTGTCTCCTCGTTTCACCGTATGCTCCTCCAAATGTCAATCTTATTTTAGTTAAAGAAGGGAAGTATAAAGGAAAAATAGGAGGGGCACCTCAGTGCCCTGTCAAAACGAGGGATTGACGAGCCGGTGTACCCCCCCCCCTTCCCTCATGTCCCCCCTTCCACAGGGTTCCTTTATTAAATAATATCGTTCACATTATACAAGAAGAGATATAGACATGCAGAATTTCAAAACGATATTCTTGGCCATTCAAAATATGATAAGAAATTATAGACATCAGTTCCTAATTGCAGTTCATTTTAATATATCATGTTGATTCGTTATCGTACGGCTATAGATGGCGAAACCAAAGAAGGGTCTTTCCACCCAACGATGTAAAGTTGGGATGTTTGAGACTATAATACTATAGTTGATTGGATTGGCTACGCTGTTCATCAATATAATCACGTAGGCGTAGCCATATAGATTGAAACTATCTGAAATTGATAGATTAAAGCCACGCATTTATAGAAAAATTAATAATGTTTTTCAAAACGATCTCGGATCTTCTCCCAAATCCCTTATTTTAAATATGGGGTTTGGGTGTCAAATTGATATTTGTTTGAAAATATACGTGAAATCTATGAGAATACTATTTAAAAATCTAAAGGCTTTATCGAATTCAATAATCATGAAATCAGATATAAATGTATGTATACATAAAATACTACAATATGTAACTACTAAGTACTGAATTAAAATTCATACTATTATTTAAAAATATCATATTTCCTTAATAAAAGGAAAAAAAGAAAAAACCCATAGTAATGTCACTTCCACACTGTAATCATACCTTCCTATGAATATTTAATGATGTGTAAATCCCGGCAATCGATTCCTGTGATATTTATGGACTCTTATTAGCAATTTTGTTGAACTTAATTTGGCTTGCTTGCATATCAAAACTATCAGTAATTATGTTCAGGATTAAAATATTTGTATCGTTGTGTTATCCAATGAGTCTAAATTTATGATCTAACATTCCCTTATAACCTAGGGAGATACAAACAAATTTTTTTTATGGTTTTGGTTTTATCTGCAAGGACATTATCTTTATTTCAGGTCATCATTATTTTTTGTATAGTCATAAACCCCTAACCATCACTTTGCTTGTAGTATCATCAAAGGCTCTTATATGATTTCATCTTTTTTTGTTTTACTTGTAAAGGAGTGTTTTACTTGTGAAATATTGCTGTAGTCTAGCATGCTACCAACATAATGTATCAAACCTTATTCTATAGCTGTGTAAAGTGTTGAATTAATGCACACAAGGTGTGATGGTTTAGAATCAAATCATAGTGAAATAATGGCTGGCCCTGTATGCTCTATTTTTTGTCCATGAATAAAAAGAACGGAGAAGAAATAAGAGATAAAAGACAGCTTGTCTTTTTGTTATTTCATTTCATTTTATTCTATTCGTTATTTAAAAACTTACATAATTATAACATTGATATTTACAGATAAGTTAAGAACATATAACCAACATAACGAAAGATAAACATAAACAAAATTATATAGACGAATGAGGAAACCGGCAAGAAAGAACATTAAAGTATTATGTGCTGCTGGTCCCTTATGAATATAATAAAAAATGTTACCCTTATCTAACACTTCACACCGTACACCTGATTGCATATATATATACAAATAATAACATGCTATTCACATAAAAAGGTAATTTTTTGTATCTCTGTTTAAATGTATTTAAAGTTGGGATTGAGTTTATGTTAAATCAGTCATGGGGGCTCAAATGCACATTGAGAATTAGAAGTTCAGAATTGCATATTATCTGCAAGGTGCACACAAATCTAGAAAGTACAACATAATACCCCAACAAATTCAAAAATAAAAAAATGCCAACACAATGATCAGATGCAATAAACTCAGATACAGTAATCATATAGATACAATATTCAGATACATTGTCATTAATATCATTTTGCAACTATTACAAAAACATCTGTATATGAGTATAGGTCTATACTCTATACATCAACATACTCAACCTTTTCCTCTAGATATGTATCATGATATTGTAAATCATTTTTCCTTTCTGTCTGCAACCTGCACAGCCCCACAAAAGTACTCTAAAAAACCCTCTTGTGCATTTTGTGACATAGCCATCTGAAATAGGCACAGCAATTCACAGGATTATGTGTTTTTACATACCAAGGATCACATAATAGGATCATGTTTTATAACACCTCCCAAACCTTTCAAAGTATAACCATTGCTATGTCGGGTGGTATTGTGTGATGCGATGTATTCTGTAACTAAATGAACAAACAAAAATCAAGTCAATATGAAATTTGATTAATTTTGTTTATTTTGTTTATTCATTATGCTACTGAGTTGCAGTAATTACTACAGAACTAAAAGCTAAACAACTTGCCCTTCATATACCAATTGACTAAATTATTCAAGGTTTAACTTGGTCCGTCTTATACGAGTGCCTTTTATCTACTGTTTGACCAAGTTATAGAAGGTTCATCCTGGCCCGTCTTATACGAGTGCCCTTCATATACCATTCGAATAAGTTATACAAGGTTTAAGTTGGTCCGTCTTATACAAGTGCCCTTCATATACCATTTGACTAAGTTATACGAGATTTAACTTGGTCCGTCTTATACGAGTGCCCTTTATATACCATTTGACTAAGTTATACAAGGTTTAACTTGGTCCGTCTTTATCTACTGTTTGACTAAGTTATACAAGGTTCGACTTGGCCCGTCTTATACAAGTGCCCTTTATCTACCGTTTGACTAAGTTATACAAGTTTTAACTTGGACCGTCTATACAAGTGCCCTTCATATACCGTTTGACTAAGTTAAACAAGGTTTAACAAACATCATCTTCTTGATATAGCTTTTAAATTCTACTAATTTATACATAAACAGATTATTTACATAACCAGATACAAATTATTGCAGAAAAATGTTTTTGGCATCATTAATAAGTACCCCAATAGTTACCTTGTCCGCTCAAAGCCACTCTTTTCTCTATAAAAGATCTTGAATATATTTCATGCAAAACTTTATGTCGCAGTTTTATGTTTCTTTGTTTCAAGAATCAAATTTTAATTCAAATTTCTAAATATTTTCAGTTCAATTTCAATTTTCACAATTATAATACAAAGATTTCTCAAAGATATCATTTATCCCAAGTAGGAACAAATACCTTTAAATTGTCTTATTTCTATAAGGGCCCAGAAGTTTGGAATAATTAAGATGATACCATAAGAGAAAGCCCGATTCTGAACACGTAAAAGGAGATACATGTATAAGTCACTGTTATTGAGCAATTCGTAAAAGAAAAGAATACGAGTCAGGTATTTCATGTGTTTGTGTGTGCGTGTGCGCGGGTGACTGTGTGTGTTTGTATTGGTTTGTCTTTGGGTAGAATTGTACGTGTTTAAGAATTAGTAAGAGTCTTATAGTTTAACTTAATAAATACAGATAAGAATACTAACAACCGGAATCAACTCGGTTAACAAAAGTTGTGCCGGGTGAACTATTAGTATCACACTGATGACAATATGAACAAGAAGATGTAAAAAACGATTCATAGCATTAGCTTTAATAGACCATTTTCGTAATGCAACCAAATTTTACATTAAAGAGCATCGATACGAATTATTTCATTCACCTGTTACGAATAATTTTATTTCAATATTCAGAATGCAAATTGCAAATAAGTATAATTATATTACGTGTTGTTAGGTAGCGCGAGCCAATTATGTTTGTCCTACCTGGCAATAACTAATGTATGCAATTTGAATTCTGACTATTGAGATACATTTTAATTTGTTAAGGGTGAATTAAAAAACTCGTATCGAGACACTTCACAAAGGCATTTTGGTTACATTACGACATAACAAAAAAAAGTGAACTTGATACTTTATCCCAAGATGATATTTTACGAATTATCAGTGTGTTTGGATGATATGCGTCATAATAATAGTGACAGTTTCAAACGTGGTTTATTTCTAACAAATGTTGCTGAATTGACATGACTTTCCGGGTTTTTTTCCTCACTTTTGCTCATTTTGCCCCCGAAACTTTTTGCTCATTACGCCCCTGTTCAGGATAGCCGTCTTGAGCGATAGGAAATGTAACCAATGCCATGAAATGCCCCTGTTTTTATTTCGTTGGTGGTCCAGGGTTGGACGCTCTTTACTTTTTTTAATAAACAATCTAGAACCTTCATGATGCCCGTCTGAAGCAATAGAAATTGTAATTTTCTCCTTGAAATGCACACATCCCCCTTTCCGTCACTTTAATAGAACTAATTATTTTGTACCGTTCTACCTTCGATCGAAGTGTTCATAGGCACATTTTGTGCCAACTCATCGGCGATGTAATCCGTTTGTGAACATTTTACAGTTTCAAGTTGTCTTCTTTCTTTTCTTTCTTTCTCTCTCTCTCCTTGTCCTCCTCAGAACAATGACAGCAAAAGTTCCTCTGGAAAACCTCTTGGAAGTTAGGATGCTTGAGTCCGTAGATGATCGGATTGACTACGCTGTTTGCCAGTACTAACATGTTACAGTAGAGTGTGAACACGGTATAGCCGGGGATGATTAGATCTATACTGGTTGCTAGGAAACAGAACACAAAGACACATACGACCATAAAGAGATTCTTAGTGATCTTGATTTCCTTCCGGTTGATAGATTGGATCATGGGTGGACAAGATTTTCGAGACACAGATAAATCCTTGCTTTGTGCTGCATGTGAACTGGTGTCTTTCTTAATGTCATACTTGTCTCGAAAGTGTTTATTGTGTTGCACAACATGACGCAAAATAAGAACGTAGAATATTACGGTTAGCGTCAAGATAACGGCCATTACAGTTCCTTGTAAAGTGACATAATAATAGTCAAGCGGGTTTGTGTCTGTTGACAAACATAGGCTGTAGTATTGAGAATAGCCAAGTGTCCCCATTCCTAGAACAGTGGGTACGACCGTCAACGCCGCAGACCCTATCCAGATGATCACCACTACTGTGGCGATTTTCATAGGAGAGTGGATGCCCCGTTGACCACGGACGGACTTAGTGATGACGTACCAGCGGACGATGGCGATGAGGGCTAGAGTCGAGGAACTACAACAAATACAAGTGATGAGGACCCCTCCAACCGTTGCGCAGACAAAATCATGTAGAGGATATCCTTCTGTTTGACTAAGAAGACCCACCACCTGGAATGGAATGCAAAGACACGTTACTAGATCGGCGAAAGCGAGATTGACCACCAGTATGTTGGTGATCGTACGAAGTTTCTTGGCGACGACGACGGCGATGATGACGAGGGTATTACCCAACAGACCGATCAGTGTCAATCCAATCAAGACTGATGCAACGATAGCTCGATGATGGAAATGTATGTTTAAATACGCTTCTTGTCCGCTGCGAGTTTCTGTTCCCGTTTCTAAACCTGTCCCATCTATCTCCATAGTTTCTATTGTGTAGCAATCACGCTAAGTATTTTCCATTATTTCAACGTAATATCTGATTTGGAAATTTCAGAACCAGTTTTAAAAACTGCAGATTTCGTGCGATTTGTCACCTCAATGAAACACTCAAGCATTCACTTCTGAACGAAGAATGGTATTCACCGCTTTATATCATCAGGAAAGAGCATTATAGCTCCAGCTAAGATAATGATGACGACACTTCCTCTTCTCCGCTTCATAGTAGCCCTATTCATTCTGATTGGTTAGTTGCAACTTAGTTGCATTAACCTTCATTTACCATTAAAGGAATAGTTGAGTTCTGTTGCAGAGGGCGCTACACAAAATATTTTTGTGTGTGAGATAATGAAAAACTGAATGTCAAATTTGAAAGAACATACAATTTAAATGACAAAATCGTCTTCGTTTGATCAAAATTGGATCAAAGAAGGCTGAAATATCCATAAATATAACGATTTCTAATATTTGTGTACCACCACAAATATTCGATAATTTGAAAAAGCCGTTGAAAAAACGAAATAGCGCCTTTTACGTTGTATTTCAGCCAATGCCGATTGTGACTTTTTCGTGTTGGTTATATTAAGCCCAATCAGCCGGCCCATATATTTTTATTATTAATTAATTAATTAATTAACGGTCACCGTATTTTGTTGAAAATGGAGCTAAATTGGTATGATCGTATTGGCTAAATTTCACACATTTTTGGGTCTAAAATTACCTTCATAGCAATTTTAGGTCCTCAAAGGGCACTAGAAATGTCATAGATAAGAATAAGAGCAATAACCATGCACTTTGAAGGCAATTGCGGTCTGAAAACAGAACTCAACTATCCCTTTAAAGGTACTTTGTCCCATTTGCAGGCCAAACGCTGGCCAAACAAATGCTCATGTAGCTTTACAGCTCATTTTATGCATGTTATTACCAAAGAAAAAAATGAAGTCAGTCATTCAGTCACTGAATAGTGTCTGACAGTGGAGTCTAGGAAGTAAACGGGTTTCCTTCCATAATTTGAATGTGAGGACACTGCTAACGTTTGGATTGTACAGATAGGACATACGAGACATGTTCATAATCCCTGCAAAGTTTTACAGAATTTGATGTTGGCTGCAAATGAAACACAGTACCTTTAATGGGATCACGTTTCGACGTACACCTACATAAAAATTGTTATTAATCATATAACGTAAAAACAGATTTTACCCAATCTGCAATATTCACAATCACTAACCTATTATATATGGCGCATAATATGTTAACGCAACGTAGCCATAGCGTGTAAGGAGAGAGAGAGAGAGAGAGAGAGAGGGAGAGAGAGAGAGAGAGGGGGGGGGGGGTCGAGGAACAAATATGACAGTATAAGAATAAAAACAAAAAATAACATAAGGATAGATAGAAAGAGAAAGTAATAGAATCATAAAAGAAAGAACAATACACTGTATAAGAAAATGCGATAGAAGGAAGAAACAAAAGATAGTGTAAGGAAAGAAAGACCAAGAGAGAACAAAAATAATAACATAAGAAAAGGTTATAGAAGGAAGAAACAAAGAATAACATAAGAAAAGGATATATAGAAGGAAGAAACAAACAATAACATAAGAAAAGGATATATAGAAGGAAGAAACAAACAATAACATAAGAAAAGGTTATACAGAAGGAAGAAATAGAGGATAACATATAAAAAGGTTAAAGGAGGCAGAGACAAAGAAAAACATAAGGAAAGGTTATAGGAGAAAGTAAAAAAGAATAACATACGGAAAGGTTATACATTGTAGAAGGAAGTAAAAAGGGATACCATAAGATAAGGATATAATAATAATAATAATAATAATTGATTCTTATTGAGCGCTACTACAGAGAAACTGATCAGAGCGCTATACAACAGAAAAGAAACATACAAATCATAACAATTAAACAAGGAACAGTAATTAAGATATTATGAACGAAAAGAAAATTTAGCTACTCAAAATGTACATTATGGATTCAAGATGGAAAAAATAACATACGGAAAGGTTATAGAAAAAGTTTTAAAAAAAAACATAAGGAAAGGTTATAGAAGAAAGTAAAAAAGAGTAACATACGGAAAGGTTATACATTGTAGAAGGAAGTAAAAAAGGATACCATGAGATAAGGATATAGAACAAAAATAACGTAAGGAAAGGTTATAGAAGGAAGAAACAAAGGATAACATAAGGAAAGGTATAGAAGGAATAAATATAGAATAACATAAGAAATGGTTATATATAGAAGGAAGAAACAAACAATAACATAAGAAAAGGTTATTCAGAAGGAAGAAACAAAGGATAACATATGAAAAGGTTAGAGGAGGCAGAGACAACGAAAAGCATACGGAAAGGTTATAGAAAAAGTTTTAAAAAAAACATACGGAAAGGTTATACATTGTAGAAGGAAGCAAAAAGGGATACCATGAGAAAAGGATATAGAACAAAAATAAAAATAACGTAAGGAAAGGTTATAGAAGGAAGAAACAAAGGATAACATAAGAAAAGGTTATAGAAGGAAGAAACAAAGAATAGCATAAGAAAAGGTTATAGAAGGAAGAAACCAAAGGTGACATAAGGAAGAAACAAAGAATAACATAAGGGAATGTTATAGAACAAAGAAACAAATAATAACATAAGGAAAGATTTTAGAAAAAAGAAACGAAGGTAACATAAGGAAAGGTTAAAGACGGAAGAAACGAGGAATAACATAAGGAAAGATTATCGAAGAAAGCAAAAAAGGGATAACGTACGCGGAAAGGTTAATACATTGTAGAAGGAAGTCAACGGATAGTCAACCTGCTCGAAACGTGGAGCCACTCCTACTACCATTCTTATAATAATAAACAATACATCTGAATTATTAACATTTAAGAAAAATAGAGCATACAGGGCTAGCCATTATTTCACTATGAATTGAATCTAAAACCTCACACCTTGTGTGTACATTAATTCAACACTTTACACAGCTATAGAAAACCAAAATAAATCAGTAGACACACTTTAAAACAAGCAACGTCATCAACATATTCAGGAGGCATTTGCATTTTGTGAAACCATCCATGCCAGCTTTACAAAAAACCATGTAGTATCTAGAACGTGTAAAGCATTTTCTACTCTCCATACAGAGAATTTTGCTTGCAGGTGTTTGTTATATCCTAACAGCAAAACAACTCTCAAACGATAACTGGTTACTAATTCTTAAAGAGATTAAAACAAAATTCAATATTTCACAGCTCTGACTAACAAATTAGGGAAGCAAAACTGTCTGGTTTAAACGACCAAGTATACATGTATCACCGGTGGCGAAGCATGATTTTTGTTCCAGGGGGGTGTTTTAAATTTGGACGGCATCATTAATGTGACCCCGCGAGGTAGCGAAGCAACCGAAGAGGAGAGGGTGTGGGAGGGGTAATTCCATCCATTGTCGTGAATTGTGATATCCTAGCTTTTAAAAACCTTGGGTTTTCCTGCTTTTCATTTTTGTTTCTTCTCCACATTTGACAGAAAATAAAGACAGACATATGAAATATAAATCATATATGTATAAGGAATATTATAAGCACCTTACAATTATACTCAATTCACATGTCAGATTAATTAAAATATGAGGAACCTATTGAAAGCGGTGCTTGTATATGATAGGTTCCTGATAAAATGGACGTTGTAGACGAAAAACTGTAGCATTAAAGTCAGTAGGGAAAGATGTTGTTACATTTAATTTTAACACAATGGAATGAGAAGATTTTTTTAAAAATACATTAGCACCAAGCCATCAATACCAAAAGTCACCTGGTTAAAATGCATATTAGTCACCCAAGCAAATTAGTTAGCAAGGCACCAGTGAAAAAAATATAAAGTGTATGGATATAGTAATTAATTCAAGAATATAATACACGAAAGGTCAAGCTGCATAAGATTACTTGGAGAAAACAGAAACATAAATGTTACATAATTTCCCGAGTGAAATCCCTATTTCAAGAGTTCAGTATTGGACCGTGTACATTAGACCGTCCATTAAAAGAGAATGCAAAACAGATTAGATAGTACCCTGAGAAAATCACATAGCAAAATGCAAGTCTTTTATACGCATTCAATAGGTTCAGAAACAAGGAAATTCATTTGTATACATTAATAACCCGAACGTGCATCATTATTTAATGATTAGGAGTAAGCATTGGAGAAAAGAAAAAACATGGACGGTAAAGGGCAAACACATAATATTAGACACATGATTTTAAATGTTCATTATTATTATTTATTTATTATTAAATGGAAAACTCGAAGTTTGCTTTAAAAGTAATTTAACGATGGTGGTTCAAAACCATTCCAAAAAGAGGGCCGGTATAAAGAAATGTTTTATTGGAAAGACCGTCCGAATTTGGGAGAGATGGAAATAGAATCTCTGTATTGTGGGCAGGGGCGGCAGAACGACTTCCAAAGTGGGGGGGGGGGGCTCCAACAAAAAAGGGCACTTTCTAAGAGCGAAAATATACAATTTATGTACAGACATTGGTATATACCCTTCAATTGTGATTACATTATCATAGGGATGAATTCAATATTTGTTTCTCTTTATACATCATACAAGATATTGCTTCATATTGCATATTGCATACTTTGCAGTTGGGTGTAATGGTCTGTATATTCATTTGCGAGTGAGCGATAAAAACATGTAAGATTTGTGAGGTCGCAGTGTGAAAAATTACATCTAATAAAGAAGAAAAACCCAATCCTGAAAACACATTCTTATAATAATAATAATAATAATAATAATAATAATAATTGGATTTATATAGCGCCTTTTCCAAATGTTACAAGGTTATAACGGAAGACTTAAAAGACCTTTGATAAGTAAAAGCTGTGGGGGTATATTGCTCTTATAGACACTTTAAATTAGGGGCACGCTTAATGATGAAAGGAAAAGGGACACTTATCGTTAGGGATAAGGCACTGATTAGAAAAGAAAAGGAGCACGTGTTAAAGAACATAGGGTAGTTATCAGAGGTGAAAACGGGGCACTTCTTACACCTGAAAAGAGGCACTCAACAGGGATGATAAAAGGCACTTATTAGAATGCGAAATGGGCATTTGTCGTCGGTAAAGAGGCACCCATCAGATTTTGATAGGGCATTTATAAGAGGTGAAAAGGGGAATTTATAAAAAAGGGATAGGTCCCTTATAAGAAAGGAACAGGGGCACGTATCATTGTTGAAAGGGAAATTATCAGACATATTGCTCCGTTTAGTCTCATTTCACAACGCCCCCTATCGTCAGAGTCAGCAGCCTAACATGTTAGCCTATGGCATTTTTATTTAAAAAATCGTTAAAAATTCATTTTTTGTTTAAACGAAAAGCACATCCACCCCGACGTACGTTATCACTAGCTCTTTCATTGAAACCCTAATGTCCCATTGACTTTTGAAAGTTCACCCACCGTAATTTGATCAAAATAGGTTGCAAGCTCGTCATTGCCTATAATACACATGTGAAACAAGTCGAACTTTGGACTCAGTTTGTCAAGCGATTTTAAGGTTATAGGTCAAGCACACGAAGAATAAGAAGCATGAACTATTATAGATCACTTCTGCTTGGTTCATTTAGTCCATTTCATCCAACCCCCCACCGTAATTTTTCCATTTAGTAAAAGCAAACATTTTGCAGAGGTAAGCAAAAACATGAATATTCATGAACGGTCAGACAATACAGCCTTTTAGTACGTAACGTATAGTGAATAGGAATGGGCGATGATCCGTCCAGGAGGTAGAGGTCAGTGGTTTGTGCTGGCAATGTTCCAGCGAACGAAAATGAGACAACCGGAGCCATATGGGTGAAAAGGGGCACTTATCGCACCTGAAAAGAGGAATCGACCAGATATAAAAATTGGCATTTGTTGAGAAAGATAACGGGCACCGATCAGATTTTAATAGGGGCTTTTATCGGAGGTGAAGGGTGCACTTTTCTGAAGTGAAAAAGAGTAACTTTTCGTACCTGAAAAGGGTCATTTACCAGAGATTAAATGCGGCACTTATGAGAATGAAAAGGGGCATTCATGAGAAGGGGAAGGAGTTTTTTTTATGGGGGCACTTATCATTAGAAAAATGAGAACTTATTTGAGGGGAAAAGGGGCACACGGGAAAATAAAAGGTGCGCTTATCTGATTTAAAAAGGGGTAGTTATTAAAAGGGGAAGAGGCACTTCTTACAAATGTAATGGGGCACTTGTCAAAGCAAAAGGGGCACCCTAAGACTTGAATAGGGCAATTATCAGAGGTGAACAGGTGTACATGTACTTCTCGTACCTAAAAGGGGCACTTACTCGAGATTAAAAAAGGCAATTATGATAATGAAAATGGACGCTTGTTGCAAAGAAAATGGGAACTTGTCGAAAGAAAAAAGGGGAAGGGGTCAAAATCAAAGGGGCACTTTTCCTATGTGAAAATGGGCACTTCTTACAAATTTAAATTAAAGGGGGACTTTTGGGGTACTTGAAAAGGGGGCACTGTCTACCCGGAGGCTAAATTATTTTCCCACGCGAGTTCCGGATTCCAGTATGAACTCGCGAAGAGTCTTGCTAGCTAGCTTCACCTGCGTAGCGCGTATGGTAACCGTAAGGGTTAGTGATAGGGTTAAAATAATCATTCAAACCCACCTTTCATCAACTCATCGTTGGCTCAATCGGTAAGGACTGCGTAATACAAAGTGGGAGTTGTGGGTGCGAATCTCAGTATTTATCCAGTTCTATTTTTTTGCTAATATAATGAGGTAAAGCAATAAATATTCAAAGTCTAATTGTTTGTGACCTCTTTCCAAGCTTTCGTAGCTTGTATTGACAAAATGACCTGTGATAGGCTGTATGCAAATGAGTTCATACTGGGATCCGGAACTCTCGCAGGGCCGCCTCTGGATAACACGCTTTATCTAATAGTCAGACTATATGAACACGGCTCATGAATATTCATGAAATATAATCGTACGTATATCAATATCATGTTAACCCAACTTGTATCGATCAGTTGTTTGGCATAGTGGATGGTGTCAGCGTCTTATAATCTCATTCTGGCTTTGGACAACGTTGAACTGGTCTATGATGGATTTTTGCACTCCTGCAAACAATACCTCCTGTTCATCCAAGCGTGAACACATACGACATAAAAATGATACTGAATGGTTTGGTTAAAACACTCTTTCATACGATGTATAATAATTTACTATGCATAGATGATTTTAAAAATAAATAGCAATTTTCTAGGTGTAAACTTTTTTTTGACTCACACTGTAGAGTGACGAAATGTAGTGCTATTGTGCAAAGCAAATGCTTATTTGCTATTTCACTTGATGCCATTATTTAAAAAGAATGATATAAGGTTTAATTGATGCATGTATCTTCACAGTTTTGAATTGATTTGAATTTGAATGAGACAGCATAACTATAAAGACACGCGTCACGTCGGATTCGCTTCATGTATAAACACTATAATCTCGACTCAAGGAGTTGGTTTTGTTTGTGTAAACAAACGTCTAGTTACAACCACGTGTCATGACACGCGATCTTCCATTAAAGTGTAAGAAGCACTTTTTGATCTGTTACTAAACTGGAATAACATTATTCATTTTCCTGTTAGCCCTCATGCTCTTCTGAAATTGTGCCCAGAAGAGTTCTTGTCCATCTTCATCATCATCAACCCACAGCAAGTAAGGTTTGTTCCGACTCAGCAACAGCCTTACAAGATACGGTAGGTGGTCATCATCGATGTCCTCTAAGAATATAAGGATGACCTTCTCCAACTTGGTGTCATTCATATGCTCCACGGCCATACGGAGTTTGGTCATGAACCAGGTATCCTCCACTGACTGATTGCTAAGCAACAATACCGTCTTGAAGCTGTTCTCGATGACGTCGTAGATGGCGTTTAAGTAAAAAGACCCTGGATGGAGGCCACTATCCCCCAAAACGATATGCTCCAGATGTGGCATCCTCCCCTGCAGGAATGGCTTTATGCAATCGTTGATCCGCCACTCATCATCTTCGCGGAACATGAGGTTAAGCTGATACTCGTAGTCCTCATGACCTTGATTTTCAATGATTTCTTGATACCAAAAGATGGCCAACTTTAAGAGGAATAGTTTGTGGTTCAGCCACCAACGCTTTAGGTATACGAGGACACTTTTAGCGACAGAACGGTCACGATTGCCAAAGATACACCTATGATAAGATAGATATTGACTCCGCAGTAATCTTTAGGATGGCACGACCAGATAGTCTGATTTTTTAGCGATTTGAAGGAAGTACTAGAGCACCGAGTCTCACTTCTTTGATAGATTGTTGTATTCATCTTGTCCAGCCATTCCCTGAACCACTCAAGTTGACAGGTACACGTGAAAGGATTGTTCGCAATGATTAACACCTTTAGACTTATTGGTATTAGTGTAAAAGGATCTATCGTGGAGATTTGATTATTCTGGAGGGATAGATACTTGAGACTGGGTATTCTAGAAAATAATTCCTTCTCGATTACTGTAATAGAGTTAAAATTCATTTTCAGGGTACGTAAATTCTGTAAATCTTGAAAAGCTTTCTCAGGAATGATTTTAATAAAGTTTTCGGCCAATGAGAGATATGTTAGTAACGTGAGATTCCTAAATATACCCGAGCCAAGTTCCTGTATACGACAGTCAGCCAGATCTAGCTCATGGAGATTCCAAAGTGTGGTAAATGCGTTAGGAACGTGGTGGAAAGCATAAAATAAGTTATGTTGAAGTTTAAGGGTGTGCAACGAGACTAGTCCTGAAAACAGCGATCTATTGCTTTCAAACTGGAATAGATCTTCGGCTTTGATTTTAGTTCTGGATAAGTTTAGAGTCTTCAGCGCCGACGTATGACTAAATTGGCTACGGGGAGTAATTTCCAAGCGACTAGCAAGATATGACATATCGAGGAATACTAGTTGATGCATGTTTCTGAAAGAACCAGTCATTGTGAATTTGACCAAATCCTTCATTATGATCTTTTCTAAAGAACTGGTTTCTTCAAAGGCATCATTGGATATTTTGAGAGGATTATTTCTGCTGAAATCAATAATTTTTAGATTTTTTAAACCAACGAATGTACATCTGTTCACGGAGTTGAGGTTGTTATAGGCTAAGTTAAGAGTTTGAAGATTTGTTGCGTTCCATGGTAAAATTTTGATTTCATGAATGTTGCTCTTATAGAATGTCAAAGTGTTGAGACGATGGCTTCCATCGAACCATTGAGGATCTAATACAGCAATGTCATTAAGTGATAAATTAATGCTCTCAAGCTTTTCGGCACAAGCAAAAGATCCTCGTGGAAGCGACTTAATTTTGTTTATAGAAAGTCCCAAATTGCCCAGCGACTTCAATCCACAAAATGACTCATTATAAAGACTAGATAAATGATTGAATCCAATGTCTAGTACCTGGAGTTTTTCGAAACCATCCAGGGCATACTGTGGAATAGTTATCAATTCGTTGTATTGAAGAAAAAGTTTTATTATACCTGGAAAAAGGTCTCTTCGTATTTTCGATGTATTCATGGGTACAATAGATTTTATTCCCGAGCAAGTTATGGTCGCTTTTACTATTACCTTGTTACCGAGAAAGGACTCGGCGTGGAATTTAGCCAAGGATATTATTATTGATGAGAAGATTTACTGCTGGTAGATCTGTGAAAACGGCACGAGAGAGACTATTTATATCGTTACGATTCAATTTGAATATTTCGAAGGAGCAATTTCGTAAAGCTACAAAATCTCCTTGCTCTAGTGATCTGACTTTATTAAAAGACAAATCAAAAAGTGACAAATTCTTACATCCACATGCGTCCTCCTCATCTTCTGCAAACTGAGTAGTTTGCAGATTGTTTCCAAAGATGCGCGGAATTCCCTCGAGTCTATTATGACGTAGGTTTAGCAAAGAAAGATGAACATTCTTCTGCAGTAGGTAAATAGGTAGGACACTGATACTGTAGTGATTGAGCAGGGGCGGATCTAGCTTTTTGCTAAGGGGGGGGGTTTGACCAAAATAATGACGATGCGGAGCATCGTCCACGAGCCGCGAAGCGGCGAGCCGATTTTTTGGGGGGTGTTTATTTGAACCCGTAAGTGATGTTTTCCTGGCATCTATTAACACAATGGAGACAATAAAAAGCAGTGCATGATATCGTCTTTTTAAATCAAGTAACAGTTAAATACACAGTTATATCCAGAGTTTTTATGTGTTTGGTTAAGTTACCAGATGAGTTGAATATCTTCTCACAATATTTGCACTTGAAAGGGTTTCTCTCCAGCGTGCGTTCTTTTTTCTTTCTTTTTTTCTTTTTTTCTTCTTTTTTTTCCTTTTTTTTTTTTTTTTTTTTGTTTTTGGGGGGCCGCCCAAGGAGGGGGGGGGGGTTTAAACCCCCTAAACCCCCCCCGTAGATCCGCGCCTGTTGAGCATTAATACCTTTAGTAGCAGGAGATTATGAAATGTTTCATTCTCAACGAGGTAGATGGAGTTATAACTAGCGTCTAATGTTTCTAGCTGTTGATAGTTCACGAACGATTTATCCAGGAGCATAGATATGTTATTATCAGAAACTTTAAGGGACCGCAAGTCGTGTGGAAGATTCTGGGGAACCGATGTAAGACCGCGATATGAGCAATTGGCGCTATATACATGTATGGTCACTCGAGTTTACCGAGCACGTAAGAGTTATGCTGGTGCTATCCATCACCACACCATACAGTGCGTCCCAATAAAAACTATACACTTTTGAAATGGCTGCCGAATAACAAATATAATATTCTTAGGGGAAAAGTTTTATATGAATGGAAAGCTCATAAACTCAACTTTCATATGACACACAAAAAATCCGAAAATAATTCATGCTTGGGTGAGCATTGTTCACTTTTGTAAAGGGTATGAAAATTAGGTTGCGCAGGAATTAGCCTTCCAATTTGTGAGAGGTAAATCCTTTGGAGCTTACGGAATTGAGGATGATATGACCAAATTTTGATCAATTGTGATGAGTTTGGGTTTGCTGAGTGAAATTTGTGGTTTATGCGATTAACATTTTATGCATGAGTAAACAGGAATTGCATTTGTTATTACCGTATAGCAATGTAACTTTCCATGGTAGACTCAGTGGTGTGTTCATGGGAGTCAGGACGGAGTGATGGTACATGGTGCAGGCTGCAGGGGAGGTGAAATGTAGGGTAGGACTTTGTTGGGTAGATGGGATAAGGGTCAACAGGACATGTATGCCCCTCCCCCTCCTCTCTTTCTCTTTCTCTCTCTCTCTCTCTCTGCCCGGGTATGCTTGTGCATATCTTGACAATTCATTACACAATCAACATTCAGCTATCAATCACTTAATCAACAATGTATCAGTCAATCGGTCAATCAATTAATCAATCAAGCATTCAATCACCATTCAGTATTTCAATAAATATTTTAATCATTCAATAAATCGATAATAATTAATCAATAACTCAGTCAATCACTCAATCTATCAACCAACCAACCAGTCATTTTAGCACTTGAGTTTCTCACGAGAAATACGGTACAGTTTAACACAAATTCACAAATTTGTAAAATGAACATGTCAGTCTTTCTTTTCAGTTTTCAATTTTACAACTGTTTCATCCATCTTGTAAGAGAAAAAAAGGGGAAAAATATCTGATAATGGAAACTAAAAATCAAAGTCTTCCAGTTCAATGGCCCACATGTTCACCTCCTCTTTCGATGCACAATCTTGGTGAAGGTTTTTATTCAAAGTCACAGAGGTAAAAAAAAAAAAAACAGTTTGTAAAATCGAAATTACAACATGTACCATCACCCTATCCTGACTCCCATGAACACACCACTGAGTCTACCAGGGAAATTTACCGTAATGCTACAATAAAAAATGCAATTGCTGGTCACTCATGCATACAAATTTGGTTTAATAAACCATGAAATTCACTCAGCAAATCATGAATGTATCATATCACCCTCAATTTTGTATGCTCCAAAGGATTTACCACTCACAAATTGGAAAGCTAATTCCTGCGCAACCTAATTTTCATACCCTTTACAAAAGTGAGCAGTGCTCACCCAAGCATGAATTATTTTCGGACATTTTTGTGTCATATGAAAGTTGAGTTTATGAGCTTTCCATACATATAAAACTTTTCCCCCAAGAATATTATATTTTTTATTCGGCAGCCATTTCAAAAGTGTATAGTTTTTTTCGGGACGCACTGTATAGCAAAGGGAATCCACACAGTACTACGAAGCTTATTGCCTGCGCGTACACAGCCATCATGAGTTCCAACCAACAGGTCGCTGATACTGGATTGATGTGAGAAAAACTGAAGGAAAATCGATGTAGTATTCTGTCCTTAAAGATTATTACGATGAGTCAACCTTTTTGTTCGTAAAATGAAACCTAGGCCTATCGAGAGATATCCACGGTAGAACGATGAAGTTTTTGCGGCTGCTGTAGAAATCGTGTTTCATGCCTTCTCAAAATGCGTTCGTTTATTTGTTTTAGTTGAATGATAAGAATATCACCACTTGATGAAATGGTTCGAGTAATTTAGGCACTATTTCTACCTTTAGACTACCAAGCTGCTCTAAGATTGACTAGATGGTCTTTATTTGCTTCCAGAGAAGGTAGATAGGCCAAGTCCTGGACTACAACAGAGAGATAACTATCCGCAGGAATATGAACATTCAGTTGTTCCTATACGACTGCGCTCTTGACTGTCCCTCTGGGTTCCTTTCGTTCATTTATCCTATAGGGTATGCGCTATTCAGTCTCAGATCTCTGTATTAAACACCATTACGTTGACTCATTTCCAGCTTTGTCATTTTTCTTTGACTTTTGAAACAAGCACCTAAATTCCTTTCGCCAAATTTGCATTGTCTATGAACATGTTACAACATGAAATGAAGCATCGGTTAAGCCACGTGGTCAGAGAGAAGAAAACAAAATTAATCGGGCGGTCGTTTACAGATAAGGAAATGACGATGCTTAATATTGAGCAAACGAGGAACTGGGATTCATAGTTTTCAAGAGGAGAAAAAACACCCCATATATTTAATCAAATAGATTTAATGTTTATGTGTCTCATTATTTCAAGAAACAATTACTTTACGGCCGGTGGCTATCATTCTTGGCTTTTATCTGGTATTTATAGGCAATTTTCAAGTTTCGATATAATACAATTACTTTTGCCGAACAATTATCTTGTCTTGAGCAATAATATTTATCAAGTGTAATGCGACATGCTACGCTTGTGTGTTTGACTTACGTTCAGGGGCGTTCGGGGGTCTAAGGAGGGTCTTGAAAAATTGCATTTTACGCCTTTCCATGATATCTATATGATTTCTCAGCAAATTGTTCGTGCACCCACACACAAACATACACACGCACACACACACACACACACACTCTCTCTCTCTCTCTCCTAAGGACAATTTTGTAGGACAAAGAGTTGTCTTGGATTAGGTCCAGGGTAACGGATGGGGTCCTTGGGGCCCGCTTTAGCGCCCCTGTCGGCGGTCCAGCTAGGGGCGGACGCTCTTAACTTTTTTACAATCTAGAACCTTCAACATGACCGTCTCGAGCAATAGAAAGTGAAATTTTTACCTTGAAATTCACACATCCCCTATCATTTCTTTTCGTTAGAAATCATCTCCCTTTCTGTCTTAAAGACAATTTAACAGAACTACTTTTGTTTTACTGTTCTAGTTTCGTCCGAAGTATTCGTAGGCACATGTTGTGCCAACTCATCGTCGATGTAATCTGTTTGTGTACATTTTTACAGTTTCAGGTCCTTCTTTTTTCTTTCTTTCTCTCTCTCTCTCTCTCTCTGTCTCTCATTTTCCCCCTCAGAACAATGACAGCAAAAGGTCCTCTTGAAGACCTCTTGGAAGTTAGGATGCTTGAGTCCATAGATGATCGGATTGACTACGCTATTTGCCGATAATAACATGATACTGTAGAATGTGAACACGCTAGTGCCGGGGATGAGTAGATATATACTGGTCGCTAGGAAACAGAACACAAAGACACATACGACCATAAAGAGATTCTTAGTGATCTGGATTTCCTTCCGGTTGATGGATTGGATCATGGGTGGACAAGATTCTCGAGATACAGACGAATCCTTGCTCTGTGGTGCATGTGAACTGTTGTCTTTCTTGATGTCATACATGTCTCGAAAGTGTTTATTGTGTTGCAAAACATGGAGCCAGATAAGAATGTAAAACATTAGGGTTAACGTCAAGTTAACGGCAACTACAGTTCCTTGTATAGTGACATAATAATAGTCAAGCGGGTTTGTGTCTGTTGTACAACATAGGCTGTAGTATTGAGAATAGCCAAGTGTCCCGATTCCCAGAACAGGAGGTACGACCATCAACGCCACAGACACTATCCAGATGATCACCACTAATGTAGCGATTTTCTTTGGAGAGTGGAAGCCCCGTTGACCACGGACGAACTTCGTGATGACATACCAGCGCACGATGGCGATGAGGGCTAGAGTCGAGGAGCTACAGCAAATACAAGTGATGAAGACCCCTGCAACCGTTGCGCAGACAAAATCACGTAGAGGATATCCTTCTGCTTGACTTAGAAGACCCACCACCTGGAATGGAATGCAGAGACATGTTACTAAATCAGCGAAAGCCAGATTGACCACCAGTATGTTAGTGATCGTACGAAGTTTCTTGGTGATGGCGACGGCGATGATGACGAGGGTATTACCGAACAGACCGATCAATGTCAATCCAATCAAGACTGATGCAACAATAGCTCGATGATGGAAAGGTATGTTATACACTTCTTGTTCACTGTGAGTTTCTGTTCCCGTTTCTAAACCTGTCCCATCTATCTACGTAGCTTCTATTGTGAAGTAACCAACATGGAGCTGCGACGTGTTTTCCATTATTTCAACGTAATATTTGATTTGAGAATTTCAGAACCAGATTCAAAAGCTGCAGATTTCGTGTGATTTGTCACCTCAATGGAACACTAACGCATTGACTTCTGAACGAAGGATGGTATTCAGAGCTTTATATCATCAGGAAAGAGCTTCATAGTACCAGCTAAGATGATGATTAATATTATTATATCGACACCTCCTCTTCTCCGCTTCATACCTAATTGACAAGTACATGTAGCCCTTTCATTCTGATTGGTTAGTTGCAACAAATAAACCTTCATTTACTATAAATGTTTCATATTGATGAATATTTTTTCTATTATCTATTTGCTCTTCCAACACCGATTTGTTAAGCAATTATTATCCCAACCCGGTCGCCGGTAGACCAATGAGAAGAAAGTATTTATGTTTTTGCTGTATTATAAATAATTCATTACAGTAACTTGAGTTATATATACATCATTGTCGAACTTTAAATTAATCATTTTGGAAAGCCGTTTTGATAAGGGGGCGATGAATATATAATCAACAACTTACAACTAAAATATATAGTTCCGTTTTGTGGGAAACTAGGGTTTCTGGTATCCTTGAATTGTAAATTGTATTAATTTCACATTATATAATATTACAGTGCCATTGGATTCATGAAACCTTCATGGGCTAACCCAATAAATCTCTGTTGTGACTAGCACGGCGTATGAATACAGAAATCGCTCTATCAATGATTTAGCCTAACTTCCAATTGGCAATCTCCTAAGAACAACATGCACTACAATATTAATAATGAATAAACGAAATTACTTCAATTGGATCCATTATGCAACTGTGTTGATTATTCTAGTGTCTCCTTCACCCAATTATATGTATTTAAATGACCTCTTTCAATTTGATAGCTTCACAGTGCTTCCGAGGGACATTTATTGAAATGATGATTTAAAAAAACAAACATTAAGCTTCGAGTCAGACTTTGAATTTGTGGTCAGAAGCAGTTTCAATCTTTATCTGTATATATTACACTTTCATCGCTTTAATTGTTTTGAATATCAAATAGCTGGTTTTGTTTGTTTGTTTGTTTTACCTGACTAGTAAGAAAGCATGTAGTAAGCAACAAGGAGACCGACGGTTAAAGTCCTCAGACTCGTATGGACTTGGTAGTTAAGGCACTAGCGCATTGAATAGGTTTCGAACCCGCAGCTCTACCACTGAGCCATCGCGCCTTACTCTTTCTTTATCTTATGGATTTGATACACATCGATTTTTAGTTTATTGGCAGCAAACCATCCATGCATATTTCTTATTCTAATGTATAAAAAAGTGTTTTTTACACTGTCTTTATGAACAACATTTTATCTACAACAAACTAAAACTGAATAGGTAGATCAATAGATCATAATAGTCAAACATAGAAATTGACCATCGGCTATTTGGTTTTTAAGGGTACTCGAGTAATTTCTCTACTATAAATATAATTTATAACAAATATATAGTTACCAACATTTAAAAACACTTTCCTGCTTGAACAAAAATCTTCATCATCTCTGTTATATTGAATTGAAATAACTCAATGGTGCATTTATGTCCCTAAAAGATTATTGTTGAGCCAAGTCTCATACACATGGAGTCCAAAACGGGTCAATGATAATTTGTCACAGGGGTCGATCCATGAATTGGTAAAAGGGGGCAGAATGCCGAAATCGGATTCTAAATTTCAAACGGGGCACAAAAAGAAACATGGGGGGGGGGGGGGGGGGGAGGGATATGGGAGAAAAAAAAGGAGGGGTACAGTTGATACTCTAAGCAAATAAATGTCCCTTAATTTGTTACCTACGGCAAGTATATGTTATTTTTAAGTTTTTCAATTACTTAGTATATCACAAAAAAATTCTGTCTACTCGAAATCCTCAATTGAAATGTCTAAAATATCCGCCTCTCTTTGCATAGAAAATCAGTCACGACGCTGGTCTACTATTTATGACCTCACGTCCGGGAGAGAGTATATTCACGTACCCGGATGTTCCATAGCAAACATGTGCAGAGTGATACGATTTTCTGCATATTTTTGTTTCAAAGGCTGAAAAGTCTAATAAATCATAATTCTATGTACAATTCTTTACCTTCCCCTAGTACTTCATAGTATTAATATCAATTCCCCTTTTAAAAATTATGACATAATACATGCCATGCAACGATGTGCTATTAGTCGATATTTTCACCATGTAATTTTTGTTTTGGTGTTGAAATCGGCCCATGCAGGCACGGAGTGAACAGTAGCTGTCTACCCATGCACAGTTCATTACCATACACTACAGCGATCTCCCGATGGTTTCTTCTTCCTTTTTCCCATGTCTTTCGCCTTCCTTGGCCCTGAACATCCTTCATCTACCAATTCTGACACCGGTAGTCAGGAGCAAGTCTTTGTTAGTTGTTTTTCTTAGCTGGCAACGTCGCTTTCATTCTCTTGCAATTGCCGATAAACATAGCACGTACGTTCCATCACAAGCAAGCAGCGCCTAGAGCAGCGGCTTGGTCTTACCTCCCTATTCTGCTCGCTCCACGAACGTTCATGCAAGAGCCGCATATCACTCGCCAAAATATTATAGAGGAAGCGCGCTTGCATGATCTCATGATCTCAAGTTTGATATTTTACAACATAAAATGTTTAACTGGTACCGTATCCTTTTTTGAGGCAGTCACACACATCTATGATAAGTACTATCATAGTTCTAGACCTATTCGTTTTACAAAACTGCTCATGTTCATCTGATGACAATATAATGCATCCGCCTATTCATAAGTGCACGATTTAACTTTAATTCCTAAGCAGTAAACTCGTCTTAAATCTCTACCAAATAGGTGAATATGAGGATATAAAAAGAAATCAGCGACTGGAAAATGTTGCTTCGTTATTCTTCATTCAAATGAAAACAGAAAATCCATCAAATATACTCCTTAACAACAACAAATCTAAGCTCTGACAGGATAGCATTTACGTAGGGATATCACTGCCATTCACTCTCACTGAGCCCATGACTCCCGTTCGTGACGTCACGGATAGAGGCCCGACTCTACGTGCACTTCCGGGTTTCAGACTTAGATATTTTGGTAGAGTTTAGTCGAATAAATTCATTATTCTAAACTTGTTTTGTCGGGTGGACACCATTTGGTGTTATTATGGGGGTTAAAAGCTTTCTATTTATGTAATTATCTCAGTATTTGGGATTGTCTTAGAGTATCAACTTTAAGAAAAGGGGGAGATGGGACGATGAACCCCCTCCCTATATACAGCCGCTTCTGATTAGTCACAATCGGTTGATTTTTTTTCTTCTCGTTTTCACCGTAGACTTCTCCAAATATTAAAAGAAGGAATGTATACAGGAAAAATAGGAGGGGCTGGCTCACTCACCTAAGTGGCCAGTCAAAACGAGGGATTGACGAGCCGGTGTACCCCTTCCTCATGTTTTTCCCCTTCCACAGCCGGTTCCTTTATTAAATAAAATCGTTCACATTATACAAGAAGAGATATATACACTATAAAATTACAAAATGATATTCTTGGCCATTAAAAATATGATAAGAACATACATTTATAGATATCAGTTACAAATTGCAGTTCATTTTTAAATTACCATGTTGATTCGTTATCGAAGGCTAGGCTAGATGGCGAAACCAAAGAAGGATCTTTCCACTCCGCAACGATGTCTTGAAAGTTGGGATGTTTGAGACTATAATACTATAGTATTTATATTGATTGGATTGGCTACGCTGTTCATCAATATAATCACGTAGGCGTAGCCATATAGATTGAAACTATCTGAACTTGATAGATCATAGTAAAGCCACGCATTTATAGAAAAATTAATAATGCTTTTCAAAAGGATCTCGGGGTAAAGCATAACAATGAAGGGGAACAAATACGGATCAGAAAGAACTTGGCCCTTAATTATTATTAGTAGTATTAATATTATTATCGTTACTATTATTATCATTATCAGTATTATCATTATTAGTATTATAATTATTAGTATTATCATTATTAGTATTTAAAAGAGGGCAGAACCCGCGTTGCGACCGGGGTTTATCATTCACGCCTGAGAGCTGGGAAGTGAGCAATCAAAATGAGTGGGTGATTCGCATGTGATATATTATCCAAATTACCTGGATGAAAGCTGTTTCAAGTGACTTTTTCCCTGAAAAATATTTAAAAGGTGATTAATTTCCTCGTTTTTCGCAGCGGAATTGAAAATGGCAAATAAATGCACAATCATTATTATTAACACCAATATTACGTAACAGGAACTAAAGGTACCGCTTAGTACAAAGACTATAAAACCTTCGTCATTCACGTGACCTGAATCACATGACCAACTTCTCGCATATAGTCGTCTAGTCTGGTCGATCTAATATAAACGTACCCGGTACATTACAAAAGTCGCTCAAAATCAAGTTGGAGAGCTCTGTCAGCCTGTCAAATTGAGAGTCGGAGTCGGAGCCAACAGGAATCGGAATGCACCCAAATCAAGGTAAATGAAAACGAGTTTCTATGTAGATCGCTTCCTTAATTACTTAAGGGGAAAACAATCAGGATAAAATGAGAAATAGGTAAGAATGAGCAGCAGACTGTCGGACAATCACTACGGGGTTGTCGGCAGTTTGCACCCCAGTGGTTGGGGGATGGTGTTAGTCGATTTACGTACCTTCCGTGGCTGATGCACTCGCAGTCTAGCTAGTTTGCAAGCACAGACCCTTGTCAGTCATTTTGTGTAGAAAAGGGGGACTTACCAGCAGGGAAAAGAACGCCTCTCCGAAAAGGTGCACCAGGGGCGGCAATTTCTTTTTATGACTGGGGGGACGAAATGCGAGGGACGAGGCAACGGAGCATAGTGAAAGAGAGCTGGGTGAACTGAGCTGAAGGTGATGTGAGGGAAAAGACTAGTCTACCCCCTCGGCCTCACACTGCACATGCAGATTAAAATTAGTTAAGTTGTTGTTGTTGGGTTTATTGACGCTATCCGTCGATTCTGATGATTTCCGTCAGGCTTGGCGTGAGAGGGCGTCTTGATCTCACTTCTGCTGCTCTACGTTTCTGTGATTCTGGGACCTGGCACACATAGAGTAAGACCGCCAAACTTCGGACGTTGCCAAGCTTCGGACAAAAATTACTTTAACGGCTCGAACGCAAAATATGAGCCTAGCTCTGGCGGGTAACTTGCACGCATTTGATACTACTACTAACCTATATCGTTAGTACAGAAAGTTAGGGCAGGTTGCCGTCTGCAAAACTCACTAAAAACATTGAATTCAGAGACAGATTTCAGGCTACCTAGATTTTTACAGTCCCTTAAAGGTACTATGTCCCTTTTGCAGCCAACCTCAAATTCTGTAGAACTTTGCAGGAATTATGAATATGTCATGTATGTTCTATCTGTGAAATTTAAACGTTAGCAGTGTCCTCATATTCAAATTATGCAAGGAAACCCGTTGACTTGCTAGACCTAACTGTCAGACACTATTGAGTGATTGACTGGCTTTTTTTCTTCTTTGGTAATAACATACATGAAAAGAGTTGTAAAGGGTACATGAGCATTTGTCTACATCAATAACCCACTTGTGATGGCCAAGATTAAACTGATTGAATCTTTGTGCAGCATAAAACGTATGACCATTCGGTACAATTGTCTGAAAATCAAGACTATTACTTTTGGGCTCTATAGCCCTAAAGTCGATTTGACAACTAATAGTCATTATTTTCCCACTTTAAGACATTTTCAAGCCCCACCTTTTTTAGGGAAGTTCTAAATAAGTATTATCTTTCAAATGCAGTTGGAATTTAACTTTTTCATTTTTTTGGCCTGCAAATGGGACATAGTACCTTTAACAGGGGAGTTAAAGTGTAGAGCCTCCAATATATCGATTACAAACAAATCCTTGGCATATTTCAGGTGGTTTCTGCCAAAATTATGGGAGCTTATGAGATACTTTTTCACTCTATCGCGAAAATTTTCTAATGGCGGCCGTTACCAAGGACCTAGGGGTACAGGTTCCCCTACCTGAAGATGGCGCTCTTCAAAGCTTTGGACAGGCAACATTGAGTGTCATTTTGACTACGAAAAAATAGCGCTTACGTAAGATTTGAGCACCAAAATATTGTGTGAGTATTGTGAAAAACACCTTTCTGATAGTTCTACCTAACTTAAATCTACCCAAAACGAGAAAATAATGTTTTTTTCATGAAATCAACGCAGTCAAACTTACCCCCGTCGTACGATTTTTGATCCGGTTTCCAAACCTCCGATGAATGCGCACTTTAGCGCGCGAGCTATACGTGCGACATACGTGCGCTATGCGCTATACGTGCGCTACATATGAATGTCCGAAGCTTGGCAAGTGCGTCCTAGGCTTGGCAAGAAAAAAGGTTCGGCGGGTAAGTAAATAATTCTAGTTTTCCATTTCCTTTACTTATTTTCTTTTACATGACATACATAAACAGTACGGTATTTGCACAATAATATTTGATCTTTCAATAATTAAAAAAGAATTTAATGTTTTCTCCCGTTTTGTCTTAAGTGTCCGAAGTTTGGCAGTCTTAGTTTGTAGGTGCATTACTATCCAGGCTGTGTATTAAAAGCTGTGCTATTGATTCTCAACATTTCAAACATCACTGTACAAAACTCAAATGATTTCACTCAAAATCGGTACTTTAGTGATGATTGATGACACCTAAATTTTTCAACTTTCCGATGTTAGAAAGAAGAATTAAAAAATTTAAATTGTGAGTCCACTATCGATCAGACATAGACAAAAGACTTCACCATTGGCTCATTATCAATGAAACGGAGTTAAGTCTTTTGTCCATTCTTCTTGTTGCTACGGCAGGCAGCCAGGTAAAACGAACTTTTAAAATCAAATTATGGAAATGCAAGCATCACTTTACACAAACAGAACTTTGTTATTCCGCTCATTTTACCTGATTGAGGTGTCATATGAAAGGGCAGAAACTAAACTTTCTAGAAATGTGAATTTTTCTTCGAAATTCAGATACCGCCCGCCATATGACTTTTTTGTTTCCTTCCTTCAAATTGCTTTTAATCACTCATGCGTGAATTATGCAGCATATGAGTTGCATCATGAAAGAGGAGGATCTAAGCTTTACAAATGTGTCATTTATTAATTATAATTGTGATCAGGCCTACCGGTAAGTTATGATAAAACATCAATCATTTTCGGCTTCATTTTTTCTAGGTCGCACTGTACCTAATCAAAATCTCATATTTTAAAAATGAAAGTTTGCCAGCCGATCTGAAGCAAAAAACACAGAAACTAGCATCACATTTTGTCAATCACTTTGATTTGGAGCAAGCTATGATTTTTGAGGAAAGTTCAAAAAGAAAATGTGTCATGTCAGAATACATGTATTACTATTTACAAAGCCAGGAGACGTCACCGAACACGAGCGGTGTCTTCCGAAATGTCAAAGTCTAGGGCCAAATTTCTCATTCTGCTGTGTTTGTGCCTAACTCTGGGCAAAATGGGCGGAGCATGGAAGGTTCATTCATAAATCTACAGAGGCTCCGAGACAGGGAAATTCCATAATATTTTGATACTATAGGAAAGAAGAGATTCTAAGCTTTTCAGGAAATATGTCAAGGTTCGAACAGAAATTGTAGCAGAAATCATGAGTTATAAAATTCAAAATGTCGATCGATGTATGTGCATGGCGTGTATGAGTGTCTCTACTGTTCACTGAAGCGAATGAACATCCTACTTGAACTACTTGTATGATATTCTGAGCTGTACAGAAAGTTGCACAAACTGGGGGCCCGGAGGTTAACACTTTACGATGAGGGGCTGAATACCCTAGGAGGCCCAGCTGATATCAGCCGACGTCCTGCAGCTCACCACTGAGATCTTTATTGTACTGAGGAACCCTATTGTAAATGTGAGGTCAAGTTGCATTTCTCAATGCAATGGGAGTGATAAACTCCCTTTTGTTGACTGTTCTCTGGAAATAGTGACTGCTTGTTATATGGAGCACAATATACTGTACACCTGTGTTGCCCTTCTTTTCACAATGGCATATCTTGACTTGATTGGAATCCATTAATCTCTGTGCAGGTCGTCTTATCATCTGTGGAGATTTCAATTTCCCTGTGGATGATCGGAGGCACTGACTTTGAGTGACACTCTTGAGGCAGCAGGCTTGAAACAGGCTACTCATACACAAGGTACACCCTTGACCTTGTGTTTGTCAAAGACAATGATAAAGCTGTATTACAGTCCTTACCTCGGCACCGTCAAACCATGAAGCAGGTATCTTTAATGTTATGTTCCCCAAACCCTGCGCCAAAAAGAAAAAGGTCACCACTCACTCTCTGCACACTCTTTCAGGAGTAGTATAGTAGAAAAATTTGCAAGAAGCCACAGACCTGGATAAACTAGATGTCAATTATAATGACAGTCTTTCTTTCTCTCTCGACCATCATGCCCCCGCTCGTGAAAAGAAAAAAACATTATTAGTTATGTAATTTACCGACCTCCAAACAATAATAATATAGACCTATTCCTGTCTGACATTAATACTTTATTACACAACCTTAATGATACAAATAAAGTTATATGTTTAATGGGTGACTACAAAATTGATCTTACCTACCAGGATAGATACCCGCTCATCATCCGTAATAGACAATATATTTATTAATATAGATATCGGATCCCTTAGGTCAGGTTTCTTATACTCTGAGATCTCAGATCACCACTGTTCCGGTACTTAAAAAACTAGCACTACTCCAACTACATGTACATGTATTTGATAGAGTATCACATGCCTTGGCTGATCATAAACATGTAATAGGCATATTCATGGTTCTCAGCAAGGCATTTGATACTCTAGATCATACTATATTATTGTATAAATTAAAGCATTACAGTGTACGAGGTAAAGCACTTGATTGGTTCGAAAATTACTTAACATCAAGAAAACAATATTCAATTCAGTTACTTCTAACGTATCGTCTATTAAATGTGGTGTTCCGCAAGGTTCCATACTTGACCAACTATTATTTTTGATATATACAGTATGTCAATGATATCTATAATGTTTCTCCAATTCTACAGTATACATGTATATTGTTTCCTGATGATACAAATGTATTCTATTCACATTCTGATTTAAATTCGCTGGTCGCAACCATGAACATTGAACTACCTAAGTTATCGAAATGGTTCAAAAGCAACCGATGCAGATTATCGCGACCACACTGGCCCTTTATTTGCCATGTTCAAAACTCTAAAAATAAGTGATATACACTACATGCAAAAATCTCTGTTCATGTTTCGACTGAAATCTGGCATTCTTCCCCCATCACTAGTCATATTATTACAACATAATGCTAATTTCATTCCAATTTAACCCAAAACAGCCTTAGACATTCTGGCCCTGATACCTGACATACCCCCTGACATAAAAATCAATTAATACAATGCTATCATTTAAAAGAGCGGTGAAAACGTTTCTTATTGCGCATTATCTTTAAATCCACCATCAAAATTTGCACACTTTCAATCTTTATAAATTCCCCTCTTAAACCCGTCGTTACAAAAGTCGATAATTTTCAGTACTCTTACTTTTTGCTTCCATTTATTGAAACGCTGATTATAGCCTTCCATGACCTGGTATGAATACACTTATGAATAAAGAGTGGCCTACTTGGGATACTCCCAAAACCTGTTTTGTATACAAACAAAGGTTCATAGTCTATATAAACCAGCCCGCTGATCTCACATTTCTATTCATATTGTCCTGAAACCTTGTGGCCCGAATTCACAAATGAGGTTTGTCGACAAACCTCGGTTTATGTGCGTTATATGATGCGTTTTGACGCCTTTTTACAAACCTTGGTTTGTAAAAAACAAAAGGAGGTTTGTTGAAACAAAAGGAGGTTTGTCGGCAAACCTCCTTTGTGAATTCGGGCCTGTGAGTCTTCTCATTCTATAATATATCTCAAGTTGGCCACCCAATGTTTAAATGTGCATCTTCTTTTTTATCTTCATATATCAAATTGAAATCCAACTACATTGTACCACATACATCTGTGAATCTTGAATGTACACCCCCTCTTTCTTTTTTCTTCTTTCTTCCTCTCTCTCTCTCTCTCTCTCTCTCTCTCTTTCCCCTTTTACCAATATTTGTTCCACCATATTTGTATTATTATGTACTCATTGAGGATAGTCATGCCATCAAGTTTTGCTAACTTTGTCAACCCTCCTGTTTGATGTTTTCAATTAGTTACTTTATTCAACATTATATTCTTTTGAATTGTGTAAAATTTGCAATGTTTTGTTTGTTGTATATTTGTAAAAGTGCAAAAGAAAAAGAAAATCAAACAGAAATAAATAAATCGAATCAAATCAACTAAGATCCCTTACACCATTGCACGACAACGCTCCTCGGACATCCAAACTGAACTTTTGTCGGCTGGAGAGGAAGTGGAGAAAGTCCAATCCCAGATCAGCGCAAAGAAAACATGAAAAAGGCAGTAACAGAATATAACTTCTTTCTAAAGAGGTCAAAATAAAAATTATCACCAAGAGCTGATTAAGACCTCTGACCCCAGACAGCTCTTTCATGTTGTGAAGAGTCTTACTACTAAAAGGCCTACTAAAACCCTAACAGTATGCCCTCCCGAAACTGTATCTCATGTTAGTTTCTGAGTTAGGCAATGACATCACAGAATACTGTTGTGGAGAATGGTATCCAGATGGATTGTTGGCTTGAGAACTTTAAACCTGTCAGTGAAAAGGACATCTTGAAGATCATTAAATCTTCCAAAGTAAAATCATGTACCAGTATTTCTGATCCGATACCAGCACAGATCTTTAGGCAGTGCATGGAGGAACTTCTACCAGCCATTACAGACGTTACAAATCGGTCTCTGCAGTCAAGAGTCTTCCCTGAAGCTCTCAATTCTTCTGTGATTATACCAACACTTAAGACACCTAGCCTTGATCCTGATTGTCTCTAAAACTATCGGCCTATCTCAAATCTTTCCTACCTCGGCAAGATCATTGGACGAGTTGTATGTTAGCAACTTATGACCTACATGTATCTGAGAGACAATGCTCTCCTTGCTTCAAGACAGTCAGCTTACAGTCCGACATTTAGTGTTGAAACAGCTCTGACTAGGGTGCAGAATGACCTATTTAAAACCCTTGATGGCGGTAATGCAGGTTCTCCACGGTCTTAGCTAACCAAGTAATTTTTGTTTTACGAAAATATAAATCAATGTACATGAACTTGTATGTTTAATTTTATCCTTAAAAAGGTGGGGGGGGGGGGGAACAAATATGCTGTAGGCAAATTTATGTATACGTTTGCCCCTCTCATCTCTATTACAGAAATTTGTGACTCATCAAGACAGGAATGACTTTCAATTTATCTTGTTTAGTTTCTGATGTGACATAGAAAAGTACCACAGAGAAGAGAGGAGAACAATTATCAGAAAGACAGAATTGTTTGTGGGAGAATACATTCAGACTAGTGCGCTGTTACAATGCAGAGTCCCCCCCCCCCTTGTTTTTTTAGCCTGCTCTCCTTGTTTCTAATGAAATTATTTTCATGTATGTTGTTTTTCTATAAATAGGATTAAAAGTCAACCTTAAGTTGAGATAGACGTACACTGTAGCAGAAGTATAGTTTGAGAGAACAACATGCTGGACATGGGTTGTTTAGACCAGCAAATTTATGGAGTAAACTGGCTAAAAATTCTTGGTGATCACATTCACTGAAAATTACAAACTCTCATTTGCACAATACAGGTACATGCCAGGGGCGGATCAAGGATTTTCCAAAAAAGGGGGGGGGGGGGGGGGGGAGGGTGAAATATATGAAAATTGAGAGCGCAAAGCCTTTACGGCGTGAGATCCCAGAAAAATTTGAACCTTAAGAAGCTCTATGTACATTTTGAGGCCCCCACGCCCCCCTCCTGGATCTACCCCTGCCTGCAATTGCATGTCTGAATGACTAGCTCATCACTTAGCTATTGTACATTCCCCCTTCCCCCCAACATCTTTTGTCAGATATAAGTTATCTATAGTGTTCAACATTCAGTATAACATTGGTTTGACTGGGTGGAAAGATTACTATTTTAGCTTTGATTAATTGTTTTGTTATTTCCTTGCTCTATTTATGTGGCTTAATTACAAAGTGTAGGTGTGTCTGACTACTTGACAAGGGTTTCATTTCTCACATCCTGGTTTTTAGAAATCAGTTAAAAAAGAGCAAACAAAAATAAAACAATAATATCAGCATAATTAAAAAAAACAAAGGAAATACATTAAACCGCCAGATATCAACACATTTCAAATGATTTATAGATCATCAAAAGGAGAAATTTTGTAAATGGGAAATGAAACTGAAACTTTGTTTAACCTTAAATAGCATTTATATGCCCTTTTAATGAAGTCAATTGAAAGAATATATTGCATATCATTGTTTCTGTAGATCTTCTTACATGGTATATCCAGGTACTTGAGCAAAACTTACTGAAAGGTGAATGATTTTCATTTCTAGCAGACTTCCTTCCTTTACAACAAGTGCAGCACAATTCTTGCTATTGAATCAGGAAGTAAATTGACTCTCTCTCTTCATCTTTATGTAAGGTAGGAGCAATGAGAAGGAGAATACGGAGAGTACTTCGCAGCTTCCCAACACCCCACTTAATCTAACTTACTACCTGTAGGTGGGAAAGAGAGAGATAGAAGGAGAGAGATCAAGATGGAGGAAGATACCCCCCTCATCGCTACTGTGGTTACCCCCAAGAGGCTCCCGTTCTCCCAGCGTCTTTCCTACGGTGTCGGCCATGTACTGAATGACCTTTGTGCTTCAATGTGGTTCAGCTACCTGCTTGTCTACTTTCACAAAGTTCTTGGCTTTCCGTGAGTGACCATCAATTTATTTTCCTGAAATTATAAAATCATTATTATTTATTTTATCTAATTATCTTTGATAAATATATTTCATGCTAGCCATTTATAACCAAAGTTGCGGAAAAAAATATTTAAAAGGTCATAGGACAACTCTTATGTAAGTGGGTAATTCAGATGATGCTAGAAGGGGATGGCAGTCCTGCTATAGATGAATCTTAAAATGTTCAAATACTGTTATGGTCTTGATTATTTTAAGGGTAGTTTTACTACCATTTGAGGGACTCCTTGTACAGCCTTTTCACACACAGCTAAAGATGATATCTAGAGATGATTAGTATAAACATGTTTAACTCAACAGTTTTAAACACCTTTAAAGAAAATTTTCCCTGTGTGAACATCGTTTATACGATGTTCGGATAGATACGAAGTCGCGATTCATACGCCCCTCAAAGCAGGCTGCAGATACGAAGTTCGTATCTAGAGAGCTTGACATTTTGTGTGTGAACGATTTAAACGTGTTTAAACTGGATGGAGCGTGTGCTTTGTTTGATATGACCTGACCTTCAATGCGCAATGGCACTACCGCGCATTTTAAGAGCAGTAGTTAATCACGAAATGATTAACGATCGCACCAAAATTTCTGTGTGTGAATGATGTCGTATGTACAGCTGATTAGTTTAAAGCCCTTTAAACTAATCATGTTCATAGAATTTTAGCTGTGTGTGAAAAGGCTGGTAGTGTCACGGTGATTATGCATGTTTTTATCTCAGTTTTTGCCCATATATTCTTCTTACATTGAAGAGAGTGGTACCACTTCACTTGAATCATGTAGCTTCCTATTGTTGTGAGTGTGAATCACACTTTCCTGCTTTAGCCTTGCATTTTATATTTATTTTCTGCATTGCAACATATAGTGCAAAAGCAAAAACAAATCAAATCAAATTTGTATCAATGCACTTGTAGTTTAATATACATCTAGTTGAGTGAAGTAAAATAATGTAAAAAGTCTCATACTTATTGGAAAGGTTCATACATATATAGTATATGTCTTTATTTTCATGCCTCCGTTACGAAGTAGCCGGAGGCATTATGTTTTCTGGTTGTCCGTCCGTCCGTACGTCCGTACGTACGTCCGTACGTACGTCCGTCCGTCCGTATGTCCCGTTCTCGTGATCGCGTTATCTGAAGAACCGATTAATGGATTCCTGCCAAACTTTGGTCATGTATGTATCTTGCAGAGCCAATGAACTGATTAGATTTTGGGGTCACGAGGTCAAAGGTCACAGGGCTCATTATGTATGCAAAAACAGCTCGTGATCGCGTTATCTCAAGAACCGATTGATGGATTCCTGCCAAACTTAGGTCATGTATGATACTTGCAGAGCCGATGAACTGATTAGATTTTGGGGTCACAAGGTCAAAGGTCAAAGGTCACATGGCTCATTATGTATGCAAAAACAGCTCGTGATCGCGTTATCTGAAGAACCGATTGATGGATTCCGGCCAAACTTTGGTCATGTATGTATCTTGCAGAGCCGATGAACTGATTAGATTTTGGGGACACGAGGTCAAAGGTCACAGGGCTCATTATGTATGCAAAAACAGCTCGTGATCACGTTATCTCAAGAACCGATTGATGGATTCCTGCCAAACTTAGATCATGTATGTATCTTGCAGAGCCAATGAACCGAGTAGATTCGTGGGTCATGAGGTCAAAGGTCAAATGTCATGGGCTCATTATGTATGCAAAAATAGAACTGACAGATGGATTACTATTTAACTCAGGACATCTTGCAGAGCCAATGAACTGAGTAGATTTTAGGGTCATGAGGTCAAAGGGTCATATATGTATATGAGAAATCGCTTGTAATCACGATATTCTGAGAACCTGTTAATGGATTACAATTGAACTTGAATTTGAAAAATTTCTTCTGTTTTGGTTTGTAAACTTGCTCTATGACGGAGGCATCATTTCGACTGCGCGCAGTCGAAGTTCCATCTAGTTTTCCTATTAAACAATCAACATAAGTATAAGTACAGTATATAAGAAACTATGATACATTAATTTTTCTTATTTTTATGACATCAGGAATTCAATGGCTGGTGCTCTTCTGTTGCTAGGTCAGATAAGTGATGGTTTATGCACCCCTCTGATTGGCTACGAGTCTGATCATACAAGGAATGGAATATGTAACTATGGACGTAGGAAATCTTGGCATTTGATCGGTGAGTCCCAGGAAGATTGTAGATTATGTTTGATTGTGAGACATAGGGGATAAAGGGAACTACATTACATGTATTTACATGCAAATGCTGTGCATCAAGAATCAAGACTGAAACATATTTAAATAATGTTTTTTACAAAGAATGAAAAGGAGAAGGAGGAGAATGAGAAGGAGAAAGAAAAAGAGAAGAGGAAGAGGAAGACCAGAAAGAAGACAAAGGAGAAAAAGGAGAAGAAGAAGAAGTAGATAAAAGAAAGAAGGATGAAGAAAGAAGAAGAAGGATGAAGAAAGAAGAAGGAGAAGGAAGAAAAAAGAAGGAGGAAGGAGGGGGAGATGATTAGTAGTACTAAGGCTACAAGAAAATGAAGTTGCTCAATTGGTCATAATGAATCAAAATTGCAACCAGTGATTGGAATAATTTAAAGAATTTAATGTTTTCAAAATGAGAATATATATAACACCTGATAACAAACATAGATCTGTTCTGAAATTTACGATATCAATTAAATTATTATTAATTCTCCATACATGATTGAATGGTTTGTGCTTTGACAAACATGTACAGTGTACATGATGTGTGAAAGATCAACTCTTCCTCAAGATTTCTTCTTTAGTCTTAGGACATTAAAAAAAAATTCATGTATGGCATCCCCCGCCCGCTTCCTTTTTGGGGCCGCCTCTTTTTTTCTTCTTTTTTAAATAATAAAAAAACAAAATATGAAAAACACACTAGTAAAATGATTTATTTCTGATTTAAAAAAAAAAAAATGCCGGCAGCCATCTTGAAAAATAGCCCGACTGTAGAATGTACCGAGCGGCCATTTTGAAGAAGAAGAAGAAAAAAAAAAAAAAAGGCCTCCTCCTTCCTAGTTTTCAAAAAGGCAGGACGCTAAACATGTTTTTTTGAAATTTGGCCTTACTATTGTTTCTTAATATTATTATTTCTATCTCAGGTACCCTGAGTGTTATATGTAGCTTTACCTTTATCTACCAGCCTGTATTCGGTGGAGAGCATGCAGAAGACTGGGCCAGGTTCATCTACTATGCCCCCTTTGTGGTCATCTTCCAGTTCGGCTGGGCCGCCACACAGATCTCTCACCTCTCCCTTATACCAGAGATCACATCAGAGGATGGGGAAAGGGTGGAGCTTAATGCTATTCGGTAAGACACATTAGAGGATGGGGAGAGGGTGGAGCTTAATGCTATTCGGTAAGACACATTAGACTGTAAACAGGATGAATAGTTACGATCATCATGAAAGAGTTTTTTACATAATGGTAATGAGGCAGATGCTTTACAAAGAAATACATGTCAAAATTATTAATATTATTATTATCATCATAATTGTTATTGTTATTATTATTATCATCATACAGCTGACTCCTAGATACTAATCAAATGATTGGTTGAGGGTAGTCACATGTGATTCATTTATTGAGACTGTCACATGTGTTTTCATTAAAAAGTATTCAGTAGGTTCCAGTTTCCTATCCAATAATACACACTGCATAGTGGTGCAATGTGCACCAGCAGCATTTTTTAATATTTAAGGAAACCCGCCACCTTTCCCCCAGTTTCTCATTTCTTTCCTCAGTTTTAAGATTTGCATATTTTGATATCATTTGATTCAAGTTTCTCGTCACTGCTACAGTATCTAACAGTTTTTTCCTTTGCAGCAAATGTAAATAAAGGAAAATAGTATCCCAAATGGGAGACAGTCTCCCAAATAGGTTACTAAAATCTTGATAAAACATTAGAAGTAATCTCCCAAATGCCTCCTGCTCGCCTCTACTGAACATATGGGACAGAAAAATGACTAAATACATGACATGTCCCTTTGACTTCAACAGATATGCTTTCACAGTGATGTCCAGTATTCTAGTTTACCTGGTCACCTACCTCCTCCTTCAGTTAGATGACCAAGATGATATGAGTGCCCCTACATCTACCCTAGATCCAGATGATATTCCTAAGTTTAGAGTAAGTTATTTGCTGATGTTTAAAACGATTAATCAATGTATTGTTGCATGTTACATACCGGTAATACATGCTTTGAAAATCTGTATGTGATATCAAGTATGTGTATATTCATTGCTTGTGAAATAGTTTCTCAAGATTCTTGACTACATTTTAGGCCCTTTTCAGAAAATATTAACTTTCATCTCCCTGGTACATGTATGTGTGCCTTTCACATTACATGTATTACAATCCTCATTTTCTTTATTTCAGTGGCTGTTAGCAGATCACATACATGTGATTAATATGTCATTACAGGCCAAAAGAGAATTCATCCCCCCCCTCCCCCCATATGTACAGAGTTCAATTTGTCTGTTTCATTTGCAAATAGTGATTCACTATGGAACACGGCAAAAGGAAGATAATATTGACATAAGCTTTTACGAATCATGTGGAAGAAACGTTGCTCACGAGGTCCAGTTATCTTAAGCAGGAGGTGTGTCTAATACAAATAGAACTATATTTAATCAGGAAAATGGTATACGTGTTTTATGATTGAACTATGGAATAATTTATTTTTTCATTTACTGTATTTTCTTTGGTTAGCATGTGGGTTGTTGTCCTTTGCTTTATGTGTTTGCCTATTATGAATAAAATACATAATGAAGATGGCTACAAGTACAACCAATATTATCATATTGTAGAGCATTATTGAACATAATTGATGTACACCATTATTAAAGGGTGCAGTCATGCTACAGAATTATTAATACCGTACATTCACAATTTCTCTTTAATAATGAACAGTACCTGGTGATCATAGTTGTTTGTGTTGGGACCATCTTCTCCATCATCTTCCACCTTGGAACCAAAGAACCCAAGGGTGGGAGGAGATACTCTGAGGAGGAGGATGAGGGGGGTCATTATGGGAGCACCCAGGCGACAAACCAACCACAAGTCATGATGAAATGGAGTGACTGGCTTAAAGAATCTCAGTTTTATCAGGTGAGTAGTGAAAGAGAGAGGGAGAGAATGAGAGAGATAGAGAAGGGGGGGGGGGGGGGGGGGGGGGGAGGTGAAAAAGTGTGATTCCAAGGAAAGTGAAAAGAGAAAGAGAAAGCAAGATAGAAATAGAAGGAGGAAGGAGACAGAGAGAGTGAGAGTAAAAGAGAGAGAGGAGTCTGATTGGCAAACAGACAAGATGAGGAGAGAGATATATACGATATACATGTAAATAGTTGTGGAGGGTATAAATACGGTTAGAGAGGGAGTGTGTGTGTGTGAAGGGGGGTGGGGGCTAGTAGAATAGTAGACACTCAGTTCGTCAGTAAAACTTGGTTAAAGATAAACTTTAGTACTGGTAATGCGATTGCATTGTGAAAGAAAAGGTGTGAAAGGATCAGAAACAGTTGATCATGTAGCATGTAAGTATTGGTGTGCACTGCAAGGTTCTGGAGTCATCAAAATCATAATAAATTTGACCGAGTCTTGGTAAAGTAACAAACACTCACATAGAAAGCTATATATGGGACAACACACATGGTGTCGGGGATGGTACTACCTTGGTTTCCTTGTCTTTCTATGCTCATTACTCAGCCAGTATACATTTTCTTCCAAAATTGTTTGGCACATGTCATTTATTTGTAATCTTGAACATTCAGTGTAAGTTTCGTTTGATTCTGTGAGAATTAATTTTTTTTTTTTACCAGTACTGGAGTTTATCTTTAAGATATTGAAATATCCCAACTTATTCTTAAGAATAAAGTCAGTCATTGTTTTTGTACAATAAGCCAGTTCATAGATACAATCTGCGCATGGGCAGATAAAGGTCATTTGTACCAAAATGGTAAAACCCACACTGAGATGAATACTGGATATGCGGTCATGAAAGTTATGTAACATTATTCATTTATGCACCAACGGTACATTCTATAATACGCAGGTGGAAGTATTCTTTTCAAGAGGTCAAAAAAAAGGAATTCATGAATCACATCTAGGACTTTGGCAGTTATTATTCTAAGATGCTCAAAGTGGAACTTCTCCATGTGTAAAAGATCTGTGGATATTGGGGGTCATTTGTACCATGTGCTATCTGTAAACTCCCTTATTCAGGCAACTCCTTTTTTTATTCAATTATCAGTTTTGTTCAGGCAATATTTTTCTTTCTTTTGCACATTTTGGTGTGTTTATGTCTCTGTGACTTATCAGGCCTACATCTTCTTCTTCATTCTGTTTTTATTTATTTTGTTCATCTTACATCTCAGGTGACGGCTCTGTATATGTTTACTAGGTTGATGGTTAATATAGCTCAGATATACATACCTATGTATGTCACAGACACACTCGACTTAAATAAGGTAAGAGTTTCATGCTCTCTACATTTTTCACACATCTTGTGCTCTTTTAGGGTACTATTGTAAACAAAATATCAGAAGGTGATGGGTAGCAGGATTCCACTCAAACCTGTTTTAAAGGGATCTGGTAACTTTGCCTCAGATTCTGAAACAATTCCTGGATTAAGCTCATGCTGCCATGATAGTTATAAACCTTTATGTCAGTCAGGAACCCCATGACTTTTACAAGCCAATCGCCTGTCTGATTATCAAGATATTTATGATTGAATATCAAAATCAAATTTTGCGTTTTCCTATCGGTTTTCATAACCCTACAGTCTATTGGGGAAAACGAGTATGGTAAAACCGGTTACTCAAAGATTTTTTACTTTTTTGAGGCACTTCTTGATCATTTCGAAGCGCAATTTTTTTAGGGCTTCAATATTACACCATATCACAGACACTGATAACACGTAGGGTCGTGCATCTCAGATTTACTGAGTCACTTTAAAGGCTGTCTATAAAGACCACTCTAGTCTCTTGAGTGTTGAGCAGAAATATGTACAATAAGTCTACATTCAAAATCAAGGAATTTAATTGATTTTTATTTTCTCCTTGACATACACAGGACAGTGTAGCCTTAGTCCCACTAGTGGTCTATATAAGTGGGTTCTTATCAACTCTTGTAGCCAAGCCAATCAACAAGAAAGCTGGAAGAAAGGTAAGTGTTCAATGATTAAAGGAGGTGTCGCATAAAGAAACTACATGTCTTTCCTGTGGCCTAACTCTGGGAAAATTGGGTATAATACGGACGACGTGACTGCAGTATTCATGTGCGTGCAACATACGCAAAGCTGAAGCGTGAGGAAAACTTTGATCTGTTTTGCGAAGGCTTACGCACGCTGACCGTTAATCAAGTCTATTCGTTTATGTGCAGTTGTCCAAAAAAAGCCGTAGATGACTTTAACCAATATTTGCCATGCTACACCCCCCTTTAAGTGGAGCAGTGTAGTTTGTCCAAAAAAAGCCGTAGATGACTTTAACCAATATTTGCCATGCTACACCCCCTTTAAGTGGAGAAGTGTAGTTATTGGCTAAACAACCATTTAGACAATTAAATGTTGAATTGAATAGGAATCACACAAATAACATTGAACATATTATATCAAGCTCTAAACAAATTACTGGTTTCGTTATTGGAGCAACTTAAGTATCACCTACATGTATCACCATCAGTCCATCATCATGATCATCAATGTATCCTGCAAAATCAATTCGTCCTGTATATAAATTATATGATTCTACTCTCCTTGAAAGATGTTTATAGTCTTCTAGTTATTGATTAAATGAAAGACCACCTAATTCGTTTCAATGACAAATTAAATATCTCATTCTTTTTTTTTCTCCAAAGATGACGTATTTGATTGGAGCAGTGGTTTACATTGGTAGCTGTGTTTGGATGGCTATACCAAACATTGGTCTTCAGGTCTACGGGGCGGCCATCTTGCTGGGGGCTGGTGGGTCCACAGTATTAGTAACGTCTCTCGCTTTCACCGCTGATCTGATTGGGCGAAACACAGTAAGATACTAACATCTGTCCTTCATGTGCCCTAAAACTTATTTCATGTCCACATACACTGTAGTGTTAGGATTTCCTTAGTCCTTCAGATTGGACTTTCTTCCATAAAGGTCCTGGTGGCTTATCCACAACTTCACATATAAACTTGTTTTCTTAGTATCTCATATGATTAAGAATAAGACCTTTTTGCTACTTTGGTTAAAGAAAGGAGCATCTAGTGAACATTATAATGCTGGAAAATCTGTATTGTTGCCTATTGTCTGCAAGCTAGTGTGATTTCAAATGTTTTTAAATCAGATTTTGAAAAGAAGTTGTTTCATTGATATATGGAGGTCATAATACTTCCTCATTTCAAATGACATCCAGTCTAGAATCATACAGTCTCAAAATTTATTTGTGTGCACTTCTGAAACCTAATGTTTTATTCAGTCAATGATTTATGTTTATTCGGTCATTGATTTTGCAATGATACATGTATATTACACAATCTTTGGTTGAGTCTGAAAGTTTGTAGCGCCATCTTGTGTTTATATGCTTAAAGTGTATTATCATTATTCATTACACATTGTGTATGGATGCTTCAGACAGAGTCATGTAGCAGTAACTAGGTCTGTGGTATGATTGACAATAATAAGAGACAGGTAAACGTGGGTGCTGGAATTCTAGTTCTTATCGGACCCCAAATATTATGAAATTGTTATTTGGGGCTCATGTATGTAGAGTTTATAGACTCTAAAATTGTTAGTGATGCGCCCACCGCCCAAAAAAATTTACTGTAGAGCCCTGGCCCATGCCTTGAGTTGATAATTAAAGTTTCTATAAACTTTACAATGCAATTTCAAGCTTATTATAACTTTGTGAGGGAATTGCTTGCTTTGTATTAAACACAGATTTGAAAAGCCTGTTGCATTACTGACTTTTGAAAGTTTAGAGCTTAAGCCTCATATTCAAATCACCTTTGCAGCATTTTTGAAGCAATACTCCGCACAACTCATTCTGAATTTACCAGACATTTCCTTGTTTATGCATTACTTTCATTTTCCCTCCTTTTAAAAGGAAAGTGGAGCCTTTGTGTATGGCGCAATGAGCTTCACAGACAAGATATCAAATGGGATTGCTGTTGAAGTCATACAACTTATGCAGCCGTGTGTGTAAGTATAAAGAATAGCTTCCAATATTACATCAAATATTGGCAGGGTTTTTCATTCATTCTGACGAGCTGAAATTTGACAAGCAAGAGGAATTCAACTTAATTGTCTTACTAAAAGACAATATGTATTTTTTAGATTATGATAGCCCGGGGTTATAAACTGTTACTTGAATGGTTTCTAACATATGGTTTACCACTGTCACCTTGCATTTGTTGTACACGTTCATGTATACACACTGCAGCAAAGTTTATATTTATGCTCTATACATGTCATCTAAATATTTTTAAAAAAAAGATAGATTTGGAGTTTTTTGTGTGTGAATTCTTCAATCTTTAGATTTTTCTTGAAATCAGAAAAGCTATTTGCCTTTAAACTTTAAGATGAAAAAAGATTGTGTGTATTATGTGTGAGGTATAGCTTGTCACAATGTACATGTAGAATTGGTATTACCTATTTTAAATGGCCGATATAAGACACAGCATAGTCATTACCATCCTTGTCATTATACCTGGCTAATTGTACTTGATCCATTCACTTTGTATATATGCATGAGGACACATTACATGACATTCTGGCACATACATATGCATATTCTACTTTGTTCTTCACACAAATTATGCTTACTGTATGGCATGTTGTGTTTAATATGTATCATCACCCACAAATAAATTGTACTGCAGATCTTTCATTTTGTCGTTCCTTTTTTTCTTCATCTTCACATGATTGACATTTTATTTGATTTATTTTGTCACTTCTCCCCTCCCATACCTTGTCTTTAAAAAACAAATGGTAATCCTAGGTCTACTGTCTATCCAGTCGAGAGGTAAAGTGAAGGCATGAAATGTATATCAATTACAAATTTATACTCTTTTGATCAGAGGTATAAACTAATTGTATTGTCAACTTAATCTTCATTTATTCTGGAAACAACATATGCGAGTTTAATCAGTGTTCTTCTTCTTCTTATGCTTATTATTACTTTGTAGTAGTATTAGTGGTAGTGGTGGTGGTGGTGGTAGTAATATTATTTTTGCTCGCATGCATTGCTATCTGAATTTCCTTAAAAGGGCTTTTAACTTTTAAGAGAAGGTAGAGTTCTGGGAAGAGGTTAAAAATAATTTGTGAGCGTTTTCATTGTATTATGCAAGTGTGGAAGAACATCAGATAAAAAAAATTCCCTGAAAAGCATGGCTCTTCAAATTCTTTAATATTCTAAATATGGCATGTAACAGCATAAAAAATCGGGACAGATTTTTGTGCCATATGTTTGTGTGGTCCCATATACATCTTTCCGTGTACAGTGCTTGTCACTTTACCAAGACTGGGCCAAATTTCTTATCATTTTGATGACTCCAGAACCTTGCAGTACACACCAATACTTATATGCTAGATGATAAACTTTTCTGATCGATTCCACAACGTTTCTTTCACAATGCAATCGCATGACCAGAACTCAACTTTAAAAGTTATTTTGCTCTGTTGGAATGTAGCAGAAATCTAAGTTTTGATATGCATAGTCAGTCAATGTTTGAATTACCATTTACTATTTTGAAGAGATGTACATGAACCTGTTGAGATTTGAATTAAATTTTAACATGTATTTGCATGACTTTTATAAGTATTGGGTCTTGTGGGAGAGATACCCATAAAGCATGTTTCCAGCAGGAAGTAAGATTTGAAATTCTGGTTTGCATGTAAGTATCCACGTAGCAAATGCCATTGTTTTGACACACTGGAAAAACCCAATGTTGTACCATTTTGATAACTTGATATAGGAAGGTGTTCTTTGCCCCCCCCCCTTCCCAATTCTTGTACACATTATCAGTTGAAGATTCAGCAGTATGCACTGGTAACGGTACTAACATGTATATAATACAAAAAAAAAAAAACTTATATCATAAACTTTTATTTGAAGAGTCAAGCTCGTTCATTGAGATAATGGGAGATGCTGTATTCATATCCTGTTAATTCATATACTATATGCTAAACATACATGTATTTATAACGAACTAGTGTTTATGTAAACATCTAAGAGCAATCCTGATTGCCCAGGCAACATGTATTCTACACTCACGAACTACCATCTTGGAGAATGAAAGCCTTCACCATCATAGGACTACTTAAGACGAGCTAAGCATTATGATATATATATGTATATATATATATATTGTTTATATATTAATGTGTTTAATGTTTTACCAGTGGCTTGAAACTTTGTCAAAATAATAAGATATAAATGCATTTATTCAGATGTTCATGAATCTAATTTTGTGGGGTTGTTTGTTTGTTTAACCTTGTAACCTTTTCTTTTCTTCAAACCTAGATTACAATCATTCTATTCTATAAATTTCTATAATTCTTTTACTTCTCCAGGCACTGCTGCCCAGGCTGTAAGGCTTACTACAAAGAGGTCATGACCTATGTGACTGGAGGGTCAGCCATATGTGCCATTATTGTTCTTGCCACTCTCATCCCTGTCACGATAGGAAAGAGAAGAAAAAGTAAGTCAGACGCTCTGTTATCCTATATTTTTCTAGTGATTATGCCACTTACATTAATACAGGAATTTTAGTGAGATTCTGGAGATCTTCTGTTATCAAGAAACATTATGAAATATATGATTTCAAAAGGAAAGAACTGTTTTTATGACATACTTTGTTAGGGTTAAAAATAACTGTACATTATATTCTAAATTATGATTTATGTCGAAGTTGAACCTTATTCGGGAGGGTTAGGGTTCTTGAACTACAATAAAAATATATTGTATCTTCTCGTCACTGCTGGAAAGGCATTAACTCTGTGTTTAAGTGAATGGGAAGCTCTCAGCAGACGATATATACATATACAGCTGAAATCGGTTCAATAAATTAGTACATGTATGTATTAATTTGTAATATTCTATTTCCTTTTTACTTGGGTGCCTCCTTGTATGCTGAAGAAGTTGCAAATTCCTGTAAAAGTGCTGACCGACCGAGCATGAAGCCTGAACCATCAAGGCCTGTCTCCTCAGATTTCTTCTCTGACTCTGCAAGAAGTCAAGACGAGGAGCCAGCTGGGGATAATGGCTACTTGCCTCAATCAGACTGTGCGGATGTACATGCTGGCTTGGACAGACAAGCCGCCAGAATCTGTGGAAAACAAGTGGACCAAGGAGACAACCTTGAGGGACACCATGAGAGACCTAATGTGGAATTGAACAATTGCGCTAAAGCACAATCTCAATCAGACCAACATTTCCCAAGCAAGGTAGCAAGTGACTGTGCAGATGTACATGCCGGCTTGGACAGACAAGCCGCCAGAATCTGTGGAAAACAAGTGGACCAAGAAGACAACCTTGAGGGACACCATGAGAGACCTAATGTGGAATTGATCAGTTGCGCTAAAGCACAATCTCAGGAAGATTTAAATGAAGGACACAAAGTAGAGAATAACGCTGATCCTGTCTTGAGTGAAGGAGAAAATTATAGTCCACATGAAATCAGAACTTGAAATAAAATGCAATGGATTTCAATAATTTTATATTAAAAAGAGGAACATTATATATTTGTATTAAGTAGAGAATATGTATATCTAAGACTTTATTCAGAAAGTGTGGAAGTATTTAAGAATATTGTTGCATATATTTGTGTACTAATGCTAAAGTCTTCCTCCTAAACTGATACAGAAAACTTGCCTCTATTGAAGGTCTGCTAGCACCTACATGGATTTGATGGTACTAACAGGACCAGCGTAGTACTTTTAGAATAAATAAATGTATTATATTAATGTAAATGTTAAATATCAAAATATCAAAGACCTGTGAAGAGTCTTTCGCATATGATGTGGCAAACTACTGATTTTTGTATTTTCAATTATTTTTTCAATTATTTTTTTACATGTAAATGAATATCCTAAGTAAGTATAAGTAATGAAATAACTTATTGTCCCAACATGTATCTGGAAATTCAAATTCCATAGGTTGGTACAAGTAATACAATATAAATATACATGTAATGAGACAAAATACATATATAACATTAAACAAAATTTAGTTATTTTCATCATTCTTACAATCAATTCTATCAGAAAGGTTATGAACAATATGAGCTTATTGATATTATTATCATTATTATAATCATTTACATTATTTATGTTAGCTGCAAATTTGACATGCAGTGCCATTTATATAGTGTCAAGTACATTTTGGCTTAGTCGATAATTGATAATTTAGATACAAGTCATATTCAATCTTCTTTGTTGTAGAGCAACTCATGGATATGTATTCAGAGATTTCTATTTATGCAAAAGAGTCTTTTCACAAATATGATGTTGAATTCATTTACATTCCATGTTATGATCATGAAAGAAAACGGCCTTAAGAATATATCATTTCATATTCATTCCTATGAAATATTTTGTATGAAAGTACAAGGTCATTAAGTTTGTATTTCTCCTTAGCAAACGTTTTATGAAGAGATGTTACTTTTTATACTGTGTGAGTCTCAATTCAATATGCACAAAATTGCTTCTTTCCAAGAATGGAATAAATGTCTCCATTCTCTAGAGATTTTAGGCTGGTCAGTTTAACCCAATCATTACCAGATTTGCTTCATTTTTCTCTTTTTAGCTGCTTCATACCTCAGTCACACCTTAATGTGATACACTTATGATGAGATACCTTGTCTAAATGATTCGATATATTGTCATAAAGTGTTTTTGTTTGATTGTCAAGAACTTGTGCCATATTTTAACTGTATAGGCCTTTAATGTTATACGCCACATGTTCTTCTAGTCCCATATACATCTTTCTGTGTACAGTGCTTGTAACTTTACCAAGACTGGGCCAAGTTTCTTATCATTTTGATGATTCCAGAACCTTGCATTACACACCAATACATATATGCTAGATGATCGACCTTTTCTGATCGATTCCCCAACATTTCTTTCACGATGCAATCTCATGACCAGAACTTTATCTTTAACCCTTACTGTACTGGGGGGGGGGGCCTGGGAGGCCCCCCCCTCGACATTTTCGGAGATTGCGCCGCAACCGCTTGGAATTTTGAATTGTCGTTTCATGACTTTTTTCCCTCAAGTCTAACGTACATTTTGGTACCATTTTCGTCAAAATCGGATTTACCTGTAAGGCGTTACATAACAAATAGTATGTGCATGTCATAAAAAAAACAAACAAAAAATTAAAAATCCATCAAAATTTGCATAAATTATCATAATTAATTACATTAAAATAACTTTTTTTGTGTTAGAAAAGAAGTTTCATATGAATAATGAGTTTCAACATTCAAAAAGTGGAGTTTGACACATTTTCTGTAAAATGCATAAAATTAGCACATTTTGCATAATTAATTAGGCTAACAACAAAAATTTGCATATTCGGAAAAAACTAATTATACCATCTTGTTCCTTACGTAAATATCTACAAACATGCAAATTTTCGTGTTCATCGGACAATCGACGGCCGTGATCATGGGGGGGGGGGGCCTCCCAGGCCCCCCCCCCCCCCCCCAGTCAGTGGGTGCTCAAAATAGCCCAGTACAGCAAGGGTTAAGCCTCGTTCAGATATGAGACGGTTAACCAACATGGTTTGTTTGTAATGATGAGGTTAGTTTAATAGCCTTCACATGTCTGGATCTTATAACACAGAGCTCAGGGAATACGTGTAGGACCTTAAACGATGCCCGTTACTGCTCCATATCTGAATGAGCCTTTAATTGTTCAATAATTTCATTTATATACATTATTGTATGCTGACTACCTAGTGAATTCTTTATGTATGTTGTTATGTAGGTTGATATATAATATCTTCTCATTATCAGTATCCATAGAAACATGAATTATTTACATGTAATTTGTAATTCTTTATTGTAATCCTTAATGTAGAGGTCTTGTTGTCTAGCGTTTAAGTCTCCAGACTGTGAACTATAAGGTACAGGATTCAAATTTTACTGTTGCAGCAATAGCGTCCTTTGGCAAAAAACTAATCTACATTTACCACACTCTTTTGAGTTGTAGTAAGTAGGTACCTGGTGGGATTTATTCCTTGTCTGCGCCGCTACGATTGCAGGAGGTAAAGCTAAAATGATAGTATCCAGATTCCTTTAGAAGCGCATAGAGACATATCATGTAATATGCACTGAACAAGACAGCTTATAACTATTAGATATCTTAGCAAAATGTGGCTCCAAAAGATGTGCACTGAACACAAAACATGAACCAGATGAAAGAACTAACAGATACAAAATCTTTAAAAAGTGAGAAATAAATTTCATTCATCAGATCATGCAAATAGGTATCTGGTATGGTTTAATAATATCCATGCGTAGTGACCCAAACTTGGAAGTATCAAATATTATTAATGCTGCCCTCTTGTGTCTCTGTATGAAAAGTATTCTGAATATTATCATCATTATGGCATTGAATTTTAGGACATGTTTTTAAAAGAAAAGTGTGGATGATTGGAAAACAAATAAGTTTTCTTCAAGCCTGAGTAGTCTTTCTGTCAAAACCTCGCTTACATGTATGTATGACGTATTATTAAATGTACTGCTGTATCATAAACTCATATTCCATCATTCTATTTTTGTATAACTTTACTGAAATGAGAGTATAGATATTTAAAAGAGGCATGTTAAAAAAGCAGAAATATGTGGAAAGTAATTGAGACAATGAGACAGTTTAGTTTACTTTTTGAAGCCAATATCTTCTGCTGGAGAGGACATCTGCAGTGACAGGTCTACATGGTAGACAATTAGGGGGACTTCAGAGTTTCTCCAGATGAAAAATATGCTATTTTTTTTTTCTTTTTCATTACTGAAATGCTTTGATTCAAAGTCAAGGATGGGATTTTTGTCTTTCTTATTTATGGAATAGTCTTGATTTTATTCTCAATGGGGACTTTGCTGCTAATTGTTTGCCTTGAATGTACACTATTTGGAGGTAAAGGTACATGCACAAAGTTGAGTTTCCCATTCCCAGTGATACACAAACAATTTGCACTGGTGTAAAATCATATACTAAATTTCAACTAATAATGATCCATGAAATGAATATAATCTGATCCAAATGGCTTTAAATGATGCTATCACTGATATGTGCAATTCACAATACTCACAACAGTGATTTCTCTATGAAATGATAACTGATTATAGATAATTGAGATATTTTATTGGTAAACTCTTTGTATTTGTATAGAACTTGTAGTGTATGTGTACACAATTCCTAGCCAATATTATATATGGCCAGATTAAAAATGTTTTCCATCCTTTTGATAGAATTTGATTTTTTATTGTATGACCTTTTTTGGAAATAAAAATGATATATTAGACATATTGATTGCCTAGAGTACTTTGATATCATATTATATGTAGAGTGTAATAAAATGGTGATCCTTTTACGGTCTTTTTATTCATTCATTTCAATTCAATAAAGGTTTATTTGAACATGTTTCGCAGGACAAAGACTGAATGGTTTCACAAAGATCAAAATACACTATAAATACAAATTGCAATTGTGAATAAAACATTATATTAAAAACCACATAACATTAAATACTTTACATTTGTAAAATTATAGGAATTGAATGTCAGATAACATGTTAATAGACGCCCTAAAAGTATTATTAATACATATACAATTAAAAATATTGAAGATAACAAAGTAAGAGGTCAAGGAGAAAAAAGAAAGAGTGTGAGAGAGAGAGAGAGAATAAGGGAGAAAAACAAATAGGGATGGAGAAAGAGTATAGTAACTATGGTAAACGTTTACAAATTTTAAAAAAGCAGTGACTAGATAGCGACAACATAACATTTGGGAACGGGTCAGAGTATCACAAAAATGATATAGATGATTATTACAAGCTTTGATTCGCATGATGATTATTGAGTATACGTGTGAAATTAGGAAAGGGCACTTTTTTTAATCTCTTGCTAGTCTTAGTTCTGCTAGTACATTCTTGATATTTTTCGACATTTCCTAAATTAAATTTGTTGGATTTCTTTGGAGGTGACCACGATTGACACATCATAATTTATTCAAATGAATCAGCAAAATCTTTAGTCACTTTTTCTCTACGAGTCAAAAGAGATTGCAATTCTAGTCTTGCTAATTCATTGTCATATGAACTATAGTTTGATCCAAGAATTATTCTACATACTCTTTGATGTGGCTTATAACAGACTGATGTATTTTTTGGTATTTTTATGCTCCTCCTCCCTCTTCTTCTTTTCTACCCCGTTTCATGCTCCTCCCCCGCCTTCTTCCTTTTCTTCTTTTTTTGTTTAATTTTAATTTCCCTTGTAAATGTGAAATATCTTTCTTTTCTGCCTCGGAAACCATTTTTTTTATGTTAGAAGCTAAGCGATTTTAACCTTGTGAATTTGGGGAAGTGTGCCGTTTTAGAGCGCCATTTACGGTATTAATAAGAGTAGAAATTATATTGGGCAGATTGATTGAATTTTAACTCATGTGAGATACTATTCTAGGCGGCTATTTTAAACATTTCTTGATACGAAATATATAAGGTGACATATTCTTTCTAAATATCTGGCTGAAAGCATTTTTTTGTCAGTTTTACTCTTGTCAATTCTTTAGAAAATCAATTTGATTAAGAGCAATAAAATATTCTATTGATAAAAGATGAAGGGAGTATGTATATATTTTTTTTTGGATGATTGCCAAATTTTAAATCGATAGAGGATTGAGTTTAATTTGAAAAGAGATTTCATAATTCTCTTACTCTTTGTATGTTTCTTTGGAAGAATATAAGAAATGGCCCTGAAAAGGATCGCTCTTCAAATGCCCTCATATTCAAGTTTGGATCAAGCTACAATGTTAATGTATCATGTGACACCTTCGTGTAGTCCCATAACCCATTGTTATGTGAAATGCCTGTGATCCTCAGCAGGAGTGGGTCAATGTCTTATCATTTTAATGATTCCAAAATCTCAAATACATCGATTCCAATTTTCTACTCATACATTTTGTAATTGCTTCTCGAAATCTTCTTTCAAAATTTAAGCCTAATCGTAATTATCAGATCATCACTTTATCTTGTTGTAGTATTTTATTGATTTACTACTGTATAGCAACTGCCGACTTACCTTTTCCTTTTTCTTTCCTTTCTCGCCTGTAGCTAGCTTTCAGTTTACAGTGAATTTCAGAAAGAAAAAAAATATATATATATACTTTCAAAGTATATATATATTTTTTTTTTCTTTCTCCCCCCACTCGAGCTCTCCCTCTCTTTCCCACTCCCGCCCCCTCTCTTCATTTCTATATCCCACATTATTATCACTCTTATCTCCCCCTTTTGTACATAGTCTCTTCTCCCCACCCATTTTTATTACTCAGTTAAACCATGTGTATAATCATATGGTTATTGTTTATAGTTATTTGTTTTAGTACTTTAGCGCCTTTGACGAACATTTCTTGTATTAATCTATTATATAACCAGGCTGTTCTTGTCGTTTATGTTATTGTTTTTGAGGGACCTGACCTCTACAAGCTGAGCTTTAATTAGGTCTCCTCGTCTTTTCTTCTTTTGTTTTCTCATGTAAATGCATTGTGTGAACTTGATTCTTATAAATTTTCCTCTTATATACTTTGCATGTTATACGATTGTTAAATTGTATTACATTTATGTTGGAAGAAAGACAAATAAACTTGAACTTGAACTTGAACTTGATTTATCACAAAGTTGTATAAGCTTAATGGCCTGTGTAATGGCGTCTCCAGACTTTGGCCTCAGGAGGGTCTAATCATTTCAACTAACTTTTATCTATAACATTTTGCGTTATATGAGCGGGGGCATCGCTTAAAAAAGAAGACGTATTTGAGGAGAGGGGGAGGGAGACATTTGAGAAGAATTGTGCGTTTCTTGTCTCGCAATGATTCCTAACCTGCTCACTACCAATGAGGCTGCATTTCTTTATTGCGGGCTGGAATTCTGTCAGGAGAGAAACTTGTCCCCTTGCCCCCCTTCCCTTCCTTGATAAGGTATTCATTTATCTTTTCCACTCTTCACCCAGGTGAGGTAAATGGATACCCGGTAGGAAGAAATTCCTTGAATGCTGTATCGCCTTATCATGGCTGCTCAGCTACAGCCGGTGTAATAATGCGATGCATGTATTTTGTATTCAGCGTAGTAGAGTATATTCATACAGTATAGCTGCGTTCTATAAATGAAAATATCATAATACGTTTCACTTGATCCAAAACGCATGATTCAATGAACATTACATTTTGTTGTTTCCCACCAATAGCATTTCAAAAACTATTGTCGTGAGTATTGACTTAACTGTGAACCTTGTTGAAATAGATTGATGATTTCAAAGGGCCCAACTCACCATGCATGCACTTCCTGGAGTCCTTTGAATTTTGGGGAGCGCTCTTTTGTATTTCGTTATATGCAAACATCATGCAAATCTGATAATATAATATTTGTATGTCTGGGGTGTATGTGTGTCTGAATTTCACTGAGCGAGAAATGGATTGATATCAAGTGTGCTATTATATTCCGCAATTCTGAACACGCGAACAGTTAATGTCTTACCCGACAACCTGCGGTTATACTACTAGCCCTTATCGGAAATTGAAAACACAGGTAGAGGACTTCTCTGCCAACAGACTTTGCTGGTAAGTAAAATATATGACTTATGATATCTTTCAACGTTGTATGAACTATGCATTATAAAGTACACGCACACTGATTTTGCTATTAACGTGTACACGCAGCTTTTCAATGATTTGGTTTTTACTGGACCTAAATTTTGGAACTCTCTAGGCTCTAGCGTTAAGCAATCTGTTAGTCTCTCTTCATTTAAGTGTAAACTTAAGGTGTATCTTCTCGATAAATACTGTGACTCATAGAGTAGTTCATTTTTGTAGTTATTATGGTGCCAAGATATATTATGTATTACTATAAATGTAATTTTTCTTCTTGATATTAATATGTGTCTAACTGAATATTTTCAGATTGTCAACCTCTTATTCCCTCCCCCTGTTGTCTTGTGCCCGTTGTGTGCTGTGCCTATTGTCGATGTGCTGTATTCTTCTATTATTTCTCATATTTTCTCTTTTCTCCCGTCTTGTCTAGTCTAGTCTCTCTTTTTGTTGTTGTTGTTGTGTGTGTGTGTACACTTCTTGTTTTGTTATACCCCCTTTTCCCTATTGTATTCTTAGGTAGTCACAAATATCTATTCATCATGTTTTATCCGGCTCAGAGGGGACCCTAATAATTACAAGCTCTGCTTTTACCAGGGTCTCCTCGTCTTTCTTTTAGTTAGCTATGTTTTTTATCATTATCATAATTTGTTATTTTGCTCTGTAAATGTGTTATGATCCAATGTTATGCTCTGTATGTCATTTGAAAGAAAGACGAATAAAATCTTATCTTATCTTATCTTATTTACATCCGCTAGTACTACTGTTGGGCTTAATCAACAGGACTGGTTACGTGAATGTAGGGTTAGTTTCCATCCGCTTATGAGATGTTAGTAATATATTACCAGTCGACAAGAATTTCGGAAATAATGCTTAGCTGTTAATGAAAGTCGATTTTTATAATAAAAAAATGCCTGTATAATGTTGTTTTGACTATGAGAACTAGACATAAATGGTGTATAGTATAGGCCAAATCGATGCCCGAACATTAACGATGCAATCGGATATATTAATATTATTATTATTATCAGTGGTAGTAGTAGTAGTTGCTTAAGTAGTAGTAGAAGTAGTAGTAGTAGTAGTAGTAGTAGTAGTAGTAGCAGTAGTAGAAGTAGAAATACTACTACTACTAGTAGTAGTAGTAGTAGTAGTAGTAGTAGTAGTAGTAAAAGTAGTAGTAGCAACAGCAGCAGTATTATTATTGCTATTCTGTGTTGTTATTCACCAATCATAATGTGTTTCACAATTTTCTCTAGCTTTGACCAACATCGAAAAATAAACGTGCAACAGTCAAGAAATAAAAATATGTTTAGTAGATATAACATAATGAAAGTATGTGTTTTGTTTCGTTCAACTTTTTTCGCTCAGATATTTCAACCATGGTCGGGTACCATCAGAGCTTCAAATATGAATAAACGGATTTTTAAAACATTTCTTCTCTTCATCTTACTGGATGCGCTTCCCAATGTAATTAGCGGAGGTTGGGTAAGTCAATTTGTCTTTCATTCAAGAAAGATTATTCGTTGCATAACGTGTTTGGATGAAATCTGGTTATAAAAAACAAGGAAGGCCCCTAAGGAAAAACGAAAAAAATACAGTGTTAAATTGAACGTTGTTGTATCAGGGGTTTAAAAAAAGCAATAAAATAAAATAAAATAAAGTGATACTGGTGAAATGACTAATAAGTGTTCCTTATTGAGAACTTGTAGGGCCTTCAAGACTTATTAATGGGTAATGGGAGTCAACACAAAGTTAACTTTAATGTGTTTTGCGTACATGGTATAGGTACAAAGTTTAATAAGCGTGTGTAATGTTGTGTTGAGATTTGTTGATTATTGATCTAGGTTATCTGTATAGACAGCATTTACCCAATGATAGATTTTGAACCGATATGAGTTCAATTGATCATACTTACTGAAAGAAAAACGAGTCGGGATACAAACAGGGCATGCTTCAACACATGATAGACATAGACATGTTTTAATAAATGCAGTGACAGATTCGATAACAGGGGGGGGGGGGGTTTCACAAAACTTGTCATCAAATAAGCTACTGGAATCCTTGCTTCTGATTGGTTATCTGTTGAATTGTCACTGATTTGTGTCATTTTTATATAGAAAAAAAGCTTTGAGAAACGGTTCCCAGGTGATTAGTTATACTTGGCGTTGAACCCTTTTTTTTTTTTGGGGGGGGGGGGGGGATGCTGCCATTTGAAAATTGTAATAAGGCCTTTGAGCTGACGGAGAATTTTGCCCGAAAGCTTGCTTATACCTCAGTCAGACCAACGAGACCGACTCCAGACCCACACCAGACCCACACCAGACCCACATCAGACCCACTCCAAACCGACACCAGACCCACACCAGACCCACACCAGTCCCACACCAGACCCACATCAGACCCACACCAGTCCCACACCAGACCCACATCAGACCCACACCAAAGCGACACCAGACCCACACCAGACCCACACCAGACCCACTCCAGACCCACACCAGACCCACACCAGACCTACACCAGACCCACATCAGACCCACACCAGACCCACACCAGACCCACACCAGACCCACACCAGACCGAACTAAATATTCCTAAAATGGCACAAATACAATACGTGGGCTTGGATTCGATGTGGTGTCGGTTTGGCGGTGTGGCTGGGGGTATTGACAATGACATGAATTTAGTCCTTGTAATAGTTCCGCCTTGCATACTGAATGCAACTCGTCTGTCTAGTTAAAAGAAAATTGTGCGGTGGTTGATTATGTATGGTAATTGAGCACCGACGGTTGAATTTGTTCACAAAAGGAGAGGGGGGGGGGGGGGTACGTCTACTCACATGATTGTGGATCAGATCCCTTTTGTGCATGATCTTTGATAAATTGCATCTGTAAAAGCGTTGTGGAATGTATCAAAATAAAAGAGAGGCAGAAGGAGAAGGAGCGGGAGAGGAAGTGAGAGAGGGAGAGGAAGAGAGAGAGAGAGAGATAAAGAGAGAGAGAGAGAGAGAGAGAGAGGGGGGGGGGGAGTCGGTGAAATAGAAATGGAGTGAGATTGAAAGAGAAAGAGAGAGAGAGAGACCCTCACAGACAGAGAGAAAGTTGTGTGTGTTTTTGAGTGTGTGCGTGTGCGCACTCGCGCGTGCAGTAAGGAGGGACAACGGTATTAAAGGGATTATATTTGGAAAATCTGAAATTAGGCAAGTGTTATATGCAGATGATATGACAATATTTTTGAAGGATATTGATTCGGTTAAAAGGTTGCAATATATTTTTGAATCATTTGAACAAATTAGTGGTCTTAAAATGAATAAAACAAAGACACATTTTATGTGGATGGGTGAGGATGAGAACAAACCTGATGGGCCTTTATTTGGAAATTTGGTTAAGGAAATACATATTTTAGGGGTTAGTCATTCATTAGATCGAAGATTAAAAGATGATTTGAATTATAAAGAAATTCTAAGTAAAATAAAAAAATTGCTTGTATGGTGGAAACAAAGAGATTTAACTATTATGGGTAAAATACATTTGCTAAAAACTTATGCGCTTTCAAAATTAAATTATATTTCATCTCTCGTTATTGTCCCTCATTGGGTATACAAAGAAGTTGCAACAATTTCATTTGAATTCATATGGAGGGGGAAAGATAGAATTAAACGGGCAATAATGTATCAGGATTATGACTTTGGAGGATTAAGAATGATTAATTTTGAAATGTCCGTTAAAATACAGCGCATAATGTGGATAAAACGTCTTTTATATGGAGAGAAAAGTTTGGGATGGAAATTGTTTTTTGATCAATGCTTACAGTGTGTGGGTGGTAGATTTATTTTTTTATGTGATTATGATTTTAAAAAGATTAAACTCGTTTTTAGATATTCCACCATACTATATGGAAATGTTGCAAGCATGGCAAGAGACAAGTAATTTAAGATATTTGGAGGGTTATATTAATCCAATTATTTTTAATAATCAGAATATATGTATAAATGGAAAAAGTATATTTGATACATACTTGTTTGAAAGAGGGATTGTTCAACTGAATCATTTGGTTGAGAAAGGTCATGTTAAGTCTGTTAAATATTTTATGAACCTCGGTATGAAAGGTAATAATTTGCTTATGATTATTGATATTTATGATGCGATACCCAGGTTATGGAAGGATGATTCAGGGTTAATAGAATTCCTCGAGGTTGATTTGATAAGCTTTAATACTTATTTCCATATTTCTAGTAAAAAAATACAGTTTGTGGATGTGGGTTCAAGAACAATCTATGATTATTTTATCAAAGCACTGCAACAAACGTATGATTTGCAGGTAAGGGATGGGCAAAACGATTATGATTTTATAGATAAAGAATTAAAAGAAATATTTGTTAGACCAAGGATTACTATACTCATTAGAAAACAACGTGAATTTCAATTTAAATTATTGCATGGAGCCATATACACTAATGAGCATCTTCATAGATTTGGTTTTGTTGGTGATAATTTATGTTCCTTTTGTAAGCAGGAAATAGAAACATACAAACATTTATTTTTATCTTGTGGGAGCGTTCAAAGGATATGGCAGGCTTTAATACAACTTTTTGAGTTAGATGAAATTAAAGATTTAGAATGGCGAGATATATTTGTTGGGTTGGTAGGTAGTTCATATAGAATAAAAATGTGTAATACTATCATTTTCATGGTGAAGTATGTTACATTTATGTCAAGATCGGGGGGGGGGGGGCGAGTACTAACTTTAGAAAAGATGAAAAAAAGCATTTTTAAGTATAGGGATGAGGAAAAGAAAATAGCAATTAAAATGGGAAAGCTGGGATCACATTTCTTAAAGTGGGTGCAGCTTAAGATTAATTAAGATTTGTTTTCTTCTCCACCGTGAGCCTGTTAAAAGCGTAACTCTATTTTGCGGCCTGGATAACTTATTTAGTATATTTTTCTTGAGTTGAGAATGTTGGCAGACATCCACTGAGTGAGTACTGTGTGTGTGGGGGAGGGGGGTGGGTGGGTGGGTGAGTATGTGTGTGGGTGGGTGAGTATGTTTGTGTGATAGAGGGTGAGTATGTTTGTGTGACGGAGGGGGCAGGGAGGGGCAGGATTGTTTCAGTAAAATTACCTCCAGATTTTTTTTTTGTTGTTGTTGTTGTAATATATAAGTAACTTCGCCAGATTGTCACTCAACCAACCAGAGGAACTGCAGTCCTGGATAAGATCTTTACCGACATGGGAGGTGACTATCACGACTCTGTGATTACTGCACCAATAGGGAAAAGCGACCACATGGTTATTTCTCTAAAACCAAAGAGTGGTCAGATCCCTCGACAGAGATCACAGTACTTCAGTCGACCTTTTCGAGACTCCTCTTTGCGATCTTTTGGTCTGTGGATAACGCAGGTGGACTGGTCTGAGCTAGACGAATTGACTGATACCGACATGAAAGCTGCCCGGTTCAACAAATTCTTATCGCTCAGTATAGATCACATTTTGAACAAATCCCCATCGTCCGTAGGCCAAAGGATAAAGAATGGATGAACAACTATATCAGACGACTGATTAGAACTCGTGATGCACACTTTCGCCGAGGGGATGTTCGTGCCTACCATCAAGCTCGTAATCTTGTGCAACGAGAGATTTTCCGCTCCAAGAAGGATTTCTATGCCCGGAAGATTCAACAGTTGAAACAGAGCGAACCTGGTAAATGGCACCAGCAGATAAGGAATCTAACTGGAATGCGCAAAGCACCACCTCTGCTGAAGGAAACAGGTAAACTTCCAGCAGAGATCGCTCATGAATTGAACTGTCACTTTGCTAGGATATGTAATGAACTTCCTTCTCTCAACTTGGCTACCCTATCGGCTTACCTTCCTGGGCCTCGTCCCCCAACCATAGATAGGGAGGAAGTCTACAAACGGCTCAGAAGGTTGAATGCATCAAAGGCTGGACACCCAACTGATGTCCCCATCCGACTCTTAAAGGAGTTCGCGTATGAACTGTCATTACCCTTGACCATCATCTTCAATAATTGTCTTAACAATGGACACTTTCCAAGCTCTTGGAAAACTGCATCAGTGTGTCCTGTTCCGAAAACATCACCAGTCACTGAATACAATCAGCTTAGACCAATTTCAATCACACCGATCATAGCACGTGTTTTTGAAGGCTTCCTGGCAGAATGGGTGATGGCTGATATCAAACACCAAATCGATCCAAAGCAATTTGGTAATATGAAAGGCAGCTCTGTGTCGCATTACCTAGTCAGCCTGCTTGATGATCTACAGCGGGGCCTGGATAAGCCAAGTCATCATGCAATGATTTGTACAATCGACTTCATGAAGGCCTTTGACCTCATCGACCATACGAAGGCTCTACAGAAGCTGATTCAACTGGATGTCAACCCGGCCATCATCACAGTGATAGCTAGTTTTCTCACGCAACGTACGCAGACAACTCGATATTGTGGTACATCATCATCTGAGCAAGAGCTATCATGTGGGGTTCCACAGGGAACCAAACTCGGTCCGGTAATCTTCCTAATTATGATCAACGATGCCGCCGAGACTACCTCGAAGAGATGGAAGTATGTTGATGACGTAACTATTGCTGAAGTTATCCATAAAGCAGAGCCAAGTCATCTACAGTCTCATGTGGATGCGCTATCTGCATGGAGTGAGTTGAATTCAATGAAACCAAAACCTGAAAAATGTAAGGTGATGCATGTAAGTTTCCTGCGTAATGGTCCACCTTCACCGGTGATTACTATTGGAAATCAAGTTTTGGAGTCTGTAACGTCGCTTCGCCTGCTTGGTGTTATAATTCAGACAAACCTAAAGTGGGATCTACAAGTGGAACAGGTCATCAAACGTGCATCCAGACGTTTATATATCCTGTGCAAATTGAAGAGGAATGGAGTTCCAACCAGTGATCTTGTGCTCATATACACAATGTATATCCGACCATTGATGGAATATTGTGCACCAGTGTGGAGCAGTAGCCTGACAACACAGCAGTCAGATAGCATAGAGCGGATACAACGTAGATCACTCAGGATGATATCTTACCCTGATCAACAGCACTATGAGGAACTCCTGAGCAGCTTCGGCATTCCCTCCCTTGCCAGGCGAAGAAGTGACTTACTTACCAACTTTGCCAAATCAATCCTTGTCTCCTCGCGACACCGTGATTTGCTTCCGGCAGAACGACAGCATCTCTCGCGAGGTGGACTTAGGAATTCTAACCACCTACACATTCCTTATGCAAGAACTGAACGATACAGAAAATCAAGTGTCCCACACTTGTCAAACTGGTCAATGCTCAGTTGTAGATCATCTATAGTAATATATCATATTTGTTTTTCTTCTCTTTTTTAATAATATTGGAGTTATTGTTTTGTTACTTTGTTTAATTCAACTCAAGATCGATCCAAATTCAAAATTCCGTGCACATTTTATTGAGTGCTCTTCATTTTTCTTAATATGAAGTTGTTCTTAAACCACCGTGTATAATTCTGCTGCAATAACTGATTGTAACTCAACTCCAATTTAAAATTTAATGTGGAAACTCAACAATTATGAGAATTTGTGTATGCTCATGGGCACTATACATCACTTTATATGAAATGCTTTAATGATATATTCTTATGTAATAATTATATTCAACATAATTTGACCTTACCTGTCACACAACAGACACACCTGCATGTATAATTTTTCAGTCTATGGATCTCATGTTAACAATTGCAATATAATAATTTCCTCTCTCTCTCTCTCTCTCCCTCTATATATTATGTATATATATTTTTTAAATAACTGTTAAATTTAAAGATTATTGTACTTGCAATAACTGGTTCAACATTTATTATCATCCATCTATTATCATTTATTTATATATGTATAACTTTAGGTTATGAGCAATAATTTTAACTTTATCTTTTATCATTTTTATTGTACATTTATATGATCATTCTGTTTTTATGCACATTTTATGTAAACATTGCATTATTGGTCCCTGGACTACTGCATTGTACAATTGTATATGTTGATATTAATAAACCGAAATTGAATGAACATTTACAATTGACATATTATGTTTTGGTACTATATACGTTTACTTTGTTAAGTTATATTATACTGCAAATAAGTTTGTGTTTAATTATGTTTATGTGAAAGCATCAACATTGAACACGTTTATTTTATTCAATTGTATGTCATGGTTTGTGTTACACATCTGGAGAAATAAAACAAAATTGTTAATTTTTTTTGTTTTTTTTTTAAAGTATGGAGATAGAGAGTGAGGGAGAGGGAAAGAGGGAAGGGAAAAAAGGAGAGAGTGAGTGAGAGAATGAGAGAAAGAGGATGTGTGTGTGTATGTGTGGATGTGCGGGTGTTATGTATGGGATACATAGAGAAGAGAGAGAGAGAGAGAGAGAGAGAGTCGATGAAATAGAAATAGAGTGAGATTGAGAGAGAAAGAGCTTTGTCATTATCCTCTGTGCGGTGGCAATGAATTATCATTATTGTATTCCCTATTTTCTTTTTATAAATGAAAATGCACTTGAATTCTATGATTTCAGTATCAAAGTGAACAATAACCTCAGTTCGCAGCAAACTTCGTGTGCGGGGGACAGGCGCGTACACAGGGGGGGGGGGGGGGGTGAGGGGGGGTGTTTGGGGGTTAAACCCCCCCCTATGGTATTTTTTTATGTGTAAACCCCCCTCACAACCCCCCCTAAAACCCCCCCCCCCCCGCTTATTCGGCGGTCGGCTGAGTCGTTGCGGGTGAGTGTGTGTGTATGTTATATGAACACGTATGCGTGTGGATAAAACATATTTAAAGACCCACTGCCCTACTTGTAGCTACTTGTGCCCTCTATATAACAAACAATGCCTAATCGGTGACCATTGGTCCCCCCAGGCCTCTCGCCAAGAAATTTAAAACGCGTGGCGCGACCCGAGGGAAAATTTGACCCCCCCCCCCCCCAAAAAAAAAAAAAAAAAAAAAAGTAAAAATTTGATTTTTTTTTTTTTTTTTTTTTTTTTTTTAATTTAAATTTATTTTTTTCAAGTATTACAAGTAATTTGATGAATTTTTAATAGCATACCTGCCAACCCTTACGAATAATCAGAATATTCTGTTTTTGGGGGATTTCTAGGACCAGAAAATCCAGAATTTCTGATTTTTCAAAAAAAAAAAAAAAAAAAAAATTGGTCGGGCCCATCAGGAACGCGTGGCGCGCGCGCCACGCGTTATCTGTGTACGCGAGGGCCATGGGTCCCCCATGATTCTCTTTTTCTTATGTTAACTGAGAGCTGAGTTGATGAGATAACCACCTGTCCAGTGACCTTGCAGGGCGGTTTAATCCCACCTGTAAACTTCGGCAGATAAGCTTTAAAGTACTATTTGCTTTGTAAAGCACTGAGCATTTATATTTGTTTGTAGAAGAAAAAAAATTGTTTTCGAATCACTGTCGCGTGGTGAATCATGGGAGCGAGTAAAGAACCAAAGTGCTAACGTCGTAACCGCTTTTCGTCCAGGTTACTGGTTATAATCAATAGAGCCTATGCTTGAGGTTCACCGCAACAACAGTCATTCAAGCATAGGGCGGGCCCGTCCCCCCCCCCCAACTCCGGGGTCAGAAGTACCGCATGCGTGTTCCCAAAATGTTCGGTAAAGGGGTACTTTTCACGCACCGAAGTCCGGCTCGCGGCTCGTAGTACACAAAAATCCGGCCCGTATTGACTTTACATACCGGACTTAAAGGGTGTTTTCAAAAGGAGGGAACCCGCATATGCGTACCCTAAATAACACTGAGTGGGGGGTGGGGGGGGGGGGGGGCTGGAGCAGGGCAAAGTCAGTCTTTGGGGCTGGTGTGATTTATCAATCCATTGTTTAGCACAAAATTGTATGTTACCGACATCCTCGAAAAATCGGTCAGTATGACGTAAACTCACAATACTCTGTTCTCATACCCCAACCTGCAAACATAATTTGCAAAATTTGTATGAATTCATGGAAGGTTAAGAGAAAATGAAGAGAACTACAGTTTTTTTCAATCAAACAAAACTCAAATACATAATTATAAATATTTGTTACTCTTTCAGACACAATTCAGATAATTTTCACCATGCAGAATATTTAGAAAGAGATACCGTATCAATCCTTTATTTAATTTCTTGTCAATCTTCTTCCAATCCTCCGTTTTTCGTCTATTATGAAACCATAGTTGAATTGTTGTTCTTTTCTAGAAATCTTTCAACCCTAAGCTTAAAGGTAATACAAAGTTTTGGGAAATTTTGAAAATTGGGTGGATAGTGATTGTTTACAATTTTGATATATTTGGATGCCACTGTGGATGTATTACACGCACAAGAAAATTTAGCCCCTAAAACACTTCTGCTTTCGAGAAAAATTGAAAATAAAAATTTACCGGTGCTCCCGGTAAATGTTGATAAATTTCAAATAGCGCCTACGGGCGTACAATGGTAGTTGCGACCATGAAAATCTCAGAATATGTAGTTGTGATATATAATTTCCAAACGGGAATAGCTAATCGGTCGATTTTAGTCAAGAAACATTGTTTTATAGCTTAATTAATATCTTGACCTTGAGAGGGAGCTATACAACATAAAGAGTTTATTATTTACAATTTCATAACTTTAGAGTCGATTTCAACTGCGACAACGATCACTGAATATTGTAGGATCGCATATGCTTCCAATATGTTCATTTGAACCAAATTCACGACCCCACACCAAAACTTTGTATTACCTTTAATAAAGCAACGTGCACAAACGTGACAGTAGGCGTCCTAGAAAGAGATGCGTTTCGTAGCCTTTTCAGCACACTCACAATGTCTTTTTTCGTGTAATTATTCAAACACCTGGTAAATTATTTTTCTTCATTTGGTTTAGTTCTGCAACAACCCCTCACCACCGGTTTGCGCCGATGACTGCGATGGGAATGGATACTATATCAGTCCAGATGGAACTGCGTGCATTCAATGTCCACAATGTTCGGCTGGACAGGAACTTGACAAGGTATCTTTATAAAACTTCAACATAACACAGTTCATTTAATCATTTACTTGTTTCTCAATCCAAATGTTGAATTTGTTAGGGTTCAAATCCTAGCTTGGACTTAACGTTCTTAGGAAAGTCATTAATCCACATTTAACACTTTCCACCGAATTTTAAAATTGAGTGTCTGAAAATTATTGGGGGAAACAATGATTAAGGAGCCCTCAGGGAGAACAGCATTGATGCTGATGCCGAGGCTTCATTTTCTTGCTTCTCAATCCAAATTTTTGAGTTTTTTAGGGTTCGAATCGTAGCTCGGATCTAGCTCGGTTTGCCCTCTTGTACACATGCCTGAGGCGGCGGAGCGACTTCCAAAGTGTGGGGGGGGGGGGGGGCACCAACAAAAAAGGACACTTTCTGGGAAAAAAAGGGCATCTACAAAGGGAAATTTCAAAGCGAAAATAAACAATTTTAGACATTGGTATATACCCCTAAAATATGATTACATTATCAGGGATGATTTCAATATTTGTTTCTCTTTATACATCGTATAAAATATTGCTTTTTAAAGCATCATACCTTGCAGTTGGGTGTGATGGTCGAAAAAATCACTTGCGAGCGAGGAAAAATATAAGATTTATGAGGTCACAGTGCGAAAACTACATCTTATAAAGAGGAAAAAACAATCCTCATCGGGGTATAAGTAAGCACATTTTCATGACAGCAAACTGAAAAGACCTTTGATAAGTAACATAATTATAACATCTATAAATGTGAGCGAGCGTAGCGAGCGAGCTTTGGGAGATATTGCTCTTAGTCGCTTGAAATTAGGGGCACGCTTAATGATGAGAGGAAAGGTGGACACTTATCGAAGGGATAAGACAATTATTAGAAAATAAAAGGAGCACGTGTCAAACTACAAAGGGTTATTATCAGAGGTGAAAATGGGGCACTCACCAGGGATGAAAAGGCACTTATGAGAATGGAAATTGGGCATTTGTCGACGGAAAAGAGGCAACCATCAGATTTTGATAGGGGCATTTATGAAAAAGGGATAGGTTCCTCATAAGAAAGGAGAAGGGGCACGTATCATTCTTAAAAAAGGTTAATTATCAGAGGTGAAAAGGGGCACTTATCGCACCTGAAAAGGGGCAAACAACATATATGAAAGAGGCACTTATGAGAATGAAAAAGGGGCACTAATAATAAAGGGAAATGTGCATTTGTTGAAAGAAAAGGAGCACCGATCAAATTTTGATAGGGGCATTTATTGGAGGTGAAAGGGGGCTTTTATGAAAAGCGAAAATTATGAAGGAAAAAGAGCATTTATTAGGAAGGAAAAGGGGAACGTGTCAAAATAAAAGGGGGTGTTATTAGATATGAAAAGAGCACTTATCAGGAGGAAAAGGGGGCACTTGTCAAAATAAAACGAGTGTCTCTCAGAATTGAATAGGGTCATTTACCAGACATGAAAAGGAGCACTAGTAGGAGAATGAAAAAGGACTATTTTCATAGGTGAAAAGGGGCATTGATGAAAAGGCAAAGGGCTCTTTGTTAAATGGGGGCACTTATTATAAGGAAAAGGGGCACTTATTAGAAAGGAAAGGGGACACATGTGAAAATATAAGGTGCGCTTATCCGAGTTAAAAAGAGGTAGTTATTAAAAGGAAAAGGGGCAATTGTCAAAGTAAAAGGGGCACCTTTTAAGATTTGAATAGGGCAATTATCAGAGGTGAAGGAGGCGCTTAACAAAAGTGAAAAGGGGCGCTTCTCGTATCCGAAAAGAGGCACTTACTAGAGATTAAAAAGGGCACTTATGAGAATGGAAAATAGACACTTATTGCAAAGGAAACTGGGAACTTGTCTGGGAAAAGAGGTACGTGTCAAAATAAAAGGGGCACATATCAGAGGTGGAAAGGAGAGGGGCACTTTTACAAATTAACAGGGGCACATATCAAAGTAATAGGGGCACTTTTTATGTAAAAAGGGGCGCTTCTTACAAAGTTAAAGGGGCACTTTTCCCATGGAAAAAGGGGCACTTTTGGGTACTTGAAAAAGTGTGGGGGGGCACTGTGCCCCCCTGCCCCCCCCCCCCGGGTCTGCCACCTCTGAGACATGCACACCCTATTGTATTCAACTGGAAGCTGTTGGATAGGTAGCATGACGGACAATGCCACATCAGGTACGATTATTTGAATGAATGTTTGCTGAATAATGCATCCTTTTGATGCGCAATATTACACCATTGTCGATTGCGCGCAATTAATGTGGAGAGTAATGAGCCATTAAGTGTTCATTTTTCCAGTTTTTTTACGTTTCTAGACTGTGTTCCTATATCCATGATTTCCATCTTGAAAGTAGTAAAATGTCTTAATGTTTCGTTTCTCGTTTGTTTCATATGATCTTTTTACCAGGATTGTGGAAATGGTTTGAACGGAGATGCAGCATGCATACCTTGTCCAGAAGGATTCTTTTCATTATCCACGTCACAGCGTTGCACTCAATGCACCACCTGCACCAATACCGTTGAGCAGGAAACATGTCAACTCACACAAAACAGAGTGTGTGGGGATTGCTTGCCAGGGTAAATATTTCGTTCCATTTTGTGAAGTTCCGAAATAACATTAAAAGAAAAAAAATACAACAGTCAGGTCCTATTAATCGCTACGTGGAACTGTACAAAATGTGGGAACAGTGCACTTTAATTCTGACAAATATATAAATGAACAGCAAGGCCGCAATAACCAAAAATTGTAGATCAATATTGACAAATGAGAGAACGGAGATGCCCCCCCGCCCCCAGAGGAAAAACCACAAGAGACAAAAGCCGATGATATATGATTTCTAATACATCCATATTTTTTTTTACTAAAATACGTTCCATTCTAAATTGGTTATGAGCCTCACTTAAAAAAAAAAAAGATTAATACGAGTGTGTAATCACGGCAGAAGGTTTCTCAAAGAGGTTTAAGACTTCTTCTGCGGATACAGCAAATCTCACCAGGAAAACATTATTTCATGCTTTGTGTTCTTGATTCCTATACAGCTTTGTCCGAACGCCTGACCGATTCTCGACCGACTTTAACGCCTGTCCAAACAGATGTTCAGACCTTCCCCGTGATACGCCACAGTGCAGGGATTGGTGGAGTAATCAAGCGAGAGAACTGACGGAGGTAGACCAACCCCCGGATACTGCAGCTGTTGAAAGGCATATTGAAGAGGTGCATCTGGATGATCTTGATGTAAGTGGCGTAACTATTGAACATCATGATTGATGAGGGGAAATCCCAGTAGATCGACAGCCCATGAGACCGACAGCCCATGAGACCGACCGACAGCCCATGACACCGACAGCCCATGACACCGACAGCCCATGAGACCAACAGCCCATGAGACCGACAGCACACAAATCCAACGAAACAAAGAAAGACACAAGGGAAGATTGAACAATTTCGGTCTTTATGACTTGTGTCTGATGTCGGTCTCATCGGCCATCGTTCTATAAACAAAATTGTTAGAATCCCCACAATATCGTTACTGTCGATATAGTTGGTTGTATCTGGTGAACCCTTAAAAATGATTTCAGAAGACCGGCAACTCAAGAGAACGTCAGACCAAGAGATCGACGATATTGGTTTCATAGGCTGTCGCTCTGCGGGCTTTAGCCGATTGATTAGATGATGATGATGATGAATATGGTTACGACATCTACTGCACCAGTGCAGTAGAGCAAAATAAAGTACGATGACTAGCAATGGGATTGTGATAATATCCGTCCTAAATTTTGGTCCCATTCGTCACTTCTGTTCATATTTGGGCTAGAGTTAGGTAAATTGGGATTTTTGTGATTGTATTCTGTTAAAAAGATGGGGTAAATGGGAGCAAAAAGGAAGGAATTTAAGATCAAACGGACAAAGGAGCAATGCAGGACAAAATATGACGTAGAACAATAGAATATGAAACCTTCAATGTCCGACTTTGACATAAGTTCATGGTAGACTCAAGTAGATGTTGAAAATGTGTGGGCATTCTGAGAATTTTGTCAACCTTAGCTACTTTTGTCATCCAAGAATTATCATATCCTTTCTTTTCAAAGCCATGTGAACCTAAAACCCCTCTATGCATTGATCCTTGTCACGATGGAAACTTCTTCTTGGACTACGATGGACTTTGCAAGGCGTGTCTGTCATGCCAGCCTGGAGAAGAACTCAATAAGGTATTCTTATTTCCTCCCATTTTAATAGTGCAGATTGGTACTGACCACTCTGTGTAAGAGTAGATATTTTGAAATGCCCCAAATGGGCACTTTAGAAATGTGTCCGACCGTCACTTTTTTACATTTCATGCTCAAGAAAATAGTTCTTATCTCACCATTATTCAACTTGGATGATCAGTACTTGGACAAATGTTAGGAAGTTGGACGTGAGCTTTAGAAATGTTGATTGCACACATAAGAGACCTTGTCTTAGATGAACACTTCTTACCAAGTATTTCTAAGAGTATGTCGGCACGATATTAGATAAGGCCTACTTTCACCACAAACAAAACATACTAGTGCTTTGAAATATATGTTTCAACATCTTGGTCACACCTTTAACAAAAGCATTCGTCTGAATATTTAGTTATTTTTTCTTTAATGTTCAGGTTTGCGGTCGAGGGGAAAATGGTGATGCTTATTGTCGACGGTGTCCCGAAGGAACTTTCTCAGAGGACGGACTAGAGAGATGCTCCCCTTGTCGTATCTGCGTCAACACTGTGACGACCGAGTGCACTGCTTCAAGAAACACCGAGTGTGGAGAGTGCCTTCCAGGGTATGATGCGGTGGTGCCGCAAATGACCACCTATTTTGCATATTTTTGAGAATATTTACCAAAATGAACCCTTTTTGCATAACACAGATGGGCCCTGTTTATAAATTGGCTTTAATGTTGTGTCCGCATGTACACACACACCACGTGCCCTATTTTAGGATATGTTGACATTTACACCCACATTCTCATGATGGCGAAAATATGAGGTTTTTTCATGAATTTTGTTTCCCCCTTCAAGTCTGAGAACATTTTCAATGCTAGCGAACATACCCGAAAATGTCCTCCTTTTTACGCAAAATTTGAAACTATCATGCGAACATAAATTGAAATGATAACAGGTATGATTTTGATATCGAGTGAAAGCTGGTGTTATTCAAAAGAAACAAGAATCTATGTGAGGTTCTGGAATGATCAAAACGACACAAAAAATATCTATGTGGCATATCGAATTTGAAATTGATATACATGTATGGAAATATGCGAATGTGAAAGTTTGGTCCAAACTTCTTCCGCTATTTCTGGTAAATATTAAGGCCTTCCAGAGACTCCTAATAAATTGCGTTACTGACTAATTAATTATGTAATTACTCATCTTTATTCTCAGTTTTCTTATGTTTAACTGATTTTCTTATAAAACTGAAGATATGGCTTATATATTCAATACTGAATGAACGCCACTAAACAATTACCAACAACAACAACAACCACTGAATTTGAATTATAAATGTAAATTGAATTTATTAGACTCGAAAATATATTATACATGTTCAGTTATATCGTTTATGTTTTGTTTAATATAATGTTTACATTGAATTTGTATAAATCTAATTTCCCCATCATTGTATAAAATATCTGATTTTTATGTAACAGCTTTTTTATCCGGACCCCATGGAAGAACAGGCGTATTTTGTTAATACGCCTGAAATGGGCTATCCGCCGTATATCTCTTTTATGTATGTATTTGTATGTTGTGATGATTTTATACGGAAATAAAAACAAACAAACAAACAATCCTTTCCAGGTAACAATCCTAATTTGATATGCTTCTAAATTGATCTTCAAAGAATTATACCAGAACTCAATTTTCTTGTTAATGTTTAGATATTACCAAGACGCAGATGGATACTTCCCAGACCAGGGAGCCTGCCCGAACAAGTGCCCCGAGTGTCCGAACACCGTTCCACAGTGCCAAGAGTGGTGCGAATCAAGGAGAAACCTGGACAAGGTTATCGTACTCCCTACAGAGTCCGTCAGGCAAGATGACGTCACCCTATCGGATGCTGCTGACGATGGAAGTAAGCTTGCTTGAACAATTAATGACCTGGTCGTTTGTTTAAAAGCCAAACTCATAATCTAAATGACTTAAAACCACACTGTCCTACTTGTAGCTACTTGCTCCCTCTATATAGAAAACAATGCCTAATCGGTGACCATTGGTCCCTCATGATCCTCTTTTTCTTATGTTAATTGAGAGCCGAGTTGATGAGATAACCACCTGTCCAGTGACCTTGCAAGGTCGTCTCATCCCTCCTATAAACTAGTACAGATAAGCTTTAAGGGATTTCCCCAAACATATCAAACACTCGCTGTAGAATAGTGATGTCTTCTCGACAAACAATGCAGCAAATAAACATGACTTTGCAGCTTTACATTTGAAGAAAAAAAATTGTCTTTTAAAAAATTGCGTTTTTTCATAGAATCTCTTAAACGTTCGACTTCGATGAGTGTAACTGTCAGTGCCCTCTGCCGGACACCTAGACTAAAATTGTTGACTCTTGTCTGACCTAAGATTCATATCGGTCAACACCCCTTTTAGACCCCTCGGTAGATTTGGAACTCTTGGTAAAACAGTTGTAACAGCAGGAAGTACCTAGTCCCTATCTGTTCCCCACAAAATTGCGATACGATCACAATGAAGATAGCGCCAACGAAGAGAATGGTGGAAAATCAACTTTTTAATTGACCGCACTGACTTAAAACACTCCATTTGTGGGCAGCTAAGTGCAGAGGCTGATTCAAGAAGTTATCAGCATCATCACCACCACCATCATCATCATCATCATCATCATCATCATCTTCAACAACCTCATCTATGATTGTAAGGCTCAGCAGGGCAATCCAGCTCTAATATTCTTTGATTTTGTCATCCATGTTATTGATATCAATAAAATAAAATAAAAATCTAAACTAAACCAACATGATTCCTGTAATCGATAGATCAATATTGCCTTGATATCCTTTTTGTTTCCACAGTCAATGATGAGGCTAAACTTCCTCCAGCTAGCCATGGATCCTACATGCTTATCTTCACAGTTCTCGCTTCCCTTCTGGCTGTCGTCATCATCGTCCTCATTACCGTCCTCTTCGTGTTCCGTTGCATGTGGAAAAGGTCCAGTGGGTCGAATGCGTCGACGACACCGATCCTACCGAGTCCGAGATCTTCACCCTCTAGTTCACCCTCCAGAACTCCACCAAGTAAGGCGTATATTTTTAATCGGATTAAAAGAAGAGAAGTGTCTAGATCCCTGGTTTCTCTTAGCACAGCGACCAGCCAAAAAAATGATGTAAACGAACAAAACAAAACAAACATGTGATGAGCATCTTTTTCATGCTCCGAATGTATAGATACACAATACACTTATGTTAATACGCATTCAAGTCTCAACATATTTGCTTGCTTGCATCGATAGCCAATAGCCAATCAGGCATCAATATAATTGAGATTACTGTATTTTGTACTCTGTAATTGGTTCCAATATGTTATATATTACAATTTGTATGAATTAATATTATTTATTGAGTGAATACAATAAAGAATATTACAAAACAAAAAAACTATGGGAGGGGGGGGGGGAAGAATAACTTATATCTTCATTCGATATTACTAAGATTGATTATACTCTGTGCGGGTTTTTTCCCCCCATTATGTTATATAGTTAAATGATGTATGATTCGATGTTATGTATTGAATGATATAATGTAACACAGATGTACATGTATGAATTGATTGATGTATTGAATGAACACAATAAAGAACATTACAAAACAAAAAATAATGATGCCTGAATATACGCCACCAAGCATGGTATAAACTTTTGAACATTTGATTAATTACTAACTTGATTTAACAAGGAATCCATTAGGATAAAAAAGTAAATAAGAAATGTTTATGCTATTGTTTTATGCTCGAACGGAGAGGTATATATTTCAGATATAGTTGACTCTATTTGGGCTATTTGTACATGTGGTACTCAGAGTCCCGCAACAAACATGTCAATCCTAAAATATGTTTGTACCACCTGGCGGATTAATCTAGAACAACTGGAATAGAATCACGAGTTGTTAATACTCGTGTATTTAGATCTCGGCTTTTAAAAAAATCATTTGGCAATAGTATCGGAGGCCTTTTGCTTTGTAGGTTTAAGCTATGATGAACTAATCACCGCTACAAAAATATTGGCTGGGCAAATATTTATTTATAAATTCTTGTATTCTGACCCGAGGCGCGCCTGGCCATTGGGTGGGTGGCTCACCGAGGGGTGATAGCAACGGAGGCAATATTTCCGAGAGCCAGTATAAAAACAGCCAGTCCTCGAGTATTAAAGCAGTCGATATCCCTTTTATATGCCAAATTCAAACAAAAAGCTACCAACAATTCTTACCTTATCCTTTTATCGAGTAAAGATTGGTTAAAACATCACGGAAAATCTGATAAACTGTGTTTTTCACCGCCCGAAAAATGAATAAATTTGTCGATCAGTTGGGAATCGTAGACAATTAAAAAGCACTGTATTGTGTCTGCGCCTGCTCAAAGAACATCTTAGCACGTAAACCAATAGGTATCGCAGCAAGATTTTATTATTTTTCCGGTAACTGGAATTTTGCCGGGACTTTACTCTTGGACTTTTAAATGATTTTGGCATTTTTCGTTTCTTTACGGGAATGGCTAAAATCACGACTGCAATTTCGACCAATCAGATGGCTGGATTTCTTAATTGAGGTATATAAATAAATATATGATAGCAATAAAGAATAATGATTTGTATAAATGAAACAGCGAAGACGAAGAGCTTATGTGACGATGATTTTGATTTGTATTATCAATTTCAACCTGTTCGAAACGTCGAGCCACTCCCGCCACCCATCCTCTCCAAGCGCTATAGTTCTCCTTAGAACTATAAGCTAAGAAAGATAACCAACAGTCTTTTTTAAGACTACACCAACAGTCCTTTTCAGGACTACCCACCCTCAAGAAATATTACCGAGAGTCCTTTTCAGGACTCCTCAATCCTACCTCTCTCTCTCACATGGTGCATCCGCAAGCCTACTCTATAAACAATATTTTGTTCTCCCTCTGTTCATGAACCTAGGCATACGGCTGGCCGATAGAGACCGGCTGAGACATATGATGGTGAGACAAGTTGGTGTCGATCATGATGATTCCCCTCGATTAACCACACCGCAACCACTTAAACATCCTGGTAGCGTTAAAGAAGAGCGAATGGTCAATTCAGCTGGCAGTATGAACCAATCTGTGGCTGCAAGACAGTATGAACGAGACATTGAAGATAGGTTCAGGCCTCGTGCACCATCATCGGGAAAGGTCGTCACTGAGAGAGCGTCCGGAACTGTCCACCCACATGTAGATGATACGGATGAGGCTCCTAGAACGAGGGTCCGCCGTCGCTCTATCATCAGTAACAACAGCCTGGATGAACAGCTCTTGTCACTTCTCAACGATCCACAGCTTCGTAACAGGAGGAACAGTCTTTCAGATCTGTTCCTAGTATCAGGCAACAATCGGCAGAAGTTATGGAATGGACGCAATGGCAACACTGCACCAGTAAAGGAGGCTGAAGCTGCATTGCGTCCTACCGATTCTTCAAGTGACAACGGACCAACTGCAGATGATCCAGTGGATACCAACAACACTATGTCTGCAAACCCGAATCAGCCAAGTCAATCTCCAGAACCAAACGCTTCTTCACACAAAACCCCAACTGCTGCAGCTGGGAACAAACCAAACGGCAACAAATGTACCCTGGCCGTTTCACCAAAGGAAATCCCTGTCGAGAACTCCACTCACGAGAAGCCCGCCGCAATTCCGGATGACCAGGGAAGCATTGGCAATAAGTCACCCGGTGACACAAATGTCACTATCAACATCACCATGACCACAAAAGACGTTGAGACGTTTCAAATTGGTGATGTACACAATAATCGCCACTGCCATGACGGTGCTCACCAGGGAATCAAGGAATCGGAACCAAACAACAACAACGACGACAACAACGGTGAAGCTCAAAAGTTACTTAACGTAAACATGTCCGCTTCTGAAACTGACACCCTTCACCTTGACAGCAGCGACCATGATGACGACGATAATGCTGAAAGAGACAAATTACTCGACCCCAAATCATCATAGGTATTCGAAACCTAGAATATTTCAAATTATGTATATAATGGTATATTGTATTCCCAACTTTTAAAACCACTGTTAACCTAAAAAACGGACTATTTTTTTAAGAGTAACAAATACAAATTGAACGATGCATTTGTACGAATCTCCCTGTTTTTCCATGGCCTTCCCGAATTTCCATGGTCTGAAAATCGTTCGTACGGCGTTCGTTATGACATTTGTGACCGAGGCTTAACTCATCAAAATCTTCAAATCTGTGACAATAATCTAATGATTGCATCTTAAAGGATTAGATTGAAGCACATTTCCTTGTAATCATAATGAGAAAATGAAGAAAAAAAAGCTGCACACTATTGTGCAAGTTAAACTTTCTCCGAAAAAATAATTCACCAGTACGTTCGCGATGCTTTATTCAATAGTGCTGGTAAGGGAAAAGACATATCGTTCAAAGAAATTACATTTACATAACGTTTAGATGATATATTTTGTATTTTGTATGATATATTTTGTATAAAACACTGTCATGTACGTAATTGTATCAATCATCATTTAAGTGTAACTTGTGGACACTCCTATATTTTAATTTCATCTTACTTACTTCTTTTGATTACAGTCTTACAAACAAATGTTAGAATCACTTACTGGAGTTTGTGTGTTTGCGAAAGTAACTTGTTTAAGTTTCCGTGACATTTAAAGGTTATCGAATATCTTGTTTTTTGTGGATTCTTTTACGTTTCACTGGAATCAAACGGTTATATAAGACGGTATTGAACGGTTATCAAACGATTATAACTTATGATTTACTTTCATAAACATTGTAAAAGCTAAATAGATGCTGCTTGTATAAATTTTGGTTTTTGGAGTATATTTTGTAATGGTTTCAGTTAGAAGTACATTCCTGCGTACTATTTGTTTCTTAATTTATAAATATTTTCTTTAAAAGTTATGCTATTATCAACAACTTTTGAAATGCAGAACTCTGACGTGGTTGTAAGGTGAATGTGACAAGGAATTCTTACCGTTTCAATATGAATGACATTATAACAAGACCATCAAACAGTAAAATTGATGATGTTCGTAACACTATCGAATCATTATTGAATTCAAAAAGTTCATATCAGGGGCTGCGGAAAAGTGTGGAGAATTCATTTATAATCTGAAGTTTATGAGACGGCTTCAGCCTAAGAGACCCAAAATCCCCGAGACCGAGCTTGTCAGTCCATAGGCCCTTTAGCCACTCTTCACAGGGTTTGATCATGGACCTACTAATGGTTCGATCGACCGACGCCCCACAAGACCGACATTTGTTTCTCTCTTACCTTATGTCTTTCATTGGTTTTTTCGGTCTCGTGGACCGTTGGAAAATCTCTACTTTTCGAAATGTCATTATGTATTTGTCGGTTTGTCGGCCTCGTAGGCTGTCAGACTACTGGGATGACGTCGTTTTTAAATTCCGACGAAAGTATCGATTATCATAGGTGTACAGCATTTGATTTTAAAAGAAAAAAGTTACTCAGAAATTTTTGTTTTGATGGTATAGAGGTGAAGGTGTTTACGACAATATTACCATTTTATACGACAAGTAGTAGCATAAATCAAATACACCAAATATTTAAAAAAAATAGGTCATTAATCAATTATTTGTTTTAAGTACATGTTGATATGTGTATTGGTTTTTAGAACGTTACTTCTGTGTTAAAAACAACGCGTTCTTATCATTTTATGATAAATGGACAAAGAAAACATTCTTTTTCTGTGAAACAGGGTTGTTTTAGTAATTTTATTTTTAAAATAAATTCAATGTTGTTTTCATTTCATTAAAAAAAGTCTATGTATCGTCTTTTGTGGAAGGGGGGAGGGGAGGGGCTGTATTTCATTTTCACATGCATTCATGTATATGAAAAGGTATGAGCATGGACAAATATTTTGTTACTATCCTAGACAGAATATGTGGATGGATCACCCTCCAAAATGTTTTGTTATCGGTAGGCAATACTGAAGAGGACAACGAATAGCCTTCACGATAATATAAAGACAAAATAAAAGAAAACAAACGAGACACAACAAAACACAACCCAACTCAACACAATAAAACATAACAACACACAATAAAACACAACAATATACATACCAGACCTACTTACTGTATGCTACCCGTTTGTGATAACTCCTTACATGTGTGAGTGGGCGAAGCGTGCGAGCTAAAATTTTAAGAATTGTGAGGTCGCAGTGCAAAAAATTACATCTTATAAAAAGGAAAAATTATATTCCTAGTAGGGTTTTAAGCACAATCTAATCATGAAAGAACGAAAATACCTTTTATAAGAAACACAATTATATCAACCTTAATGCGAGCCAGCGTAGCGAGCAAGCTTTGGGTAAAATTAAAGAAAAGGTTGCTCTTAGTCGCTTCAAATTTGAAGTACATTGTATGGTGAAAGGAAAAGGGGGGCTTTTATCCAAAGGGAAAAGGACACCTATAATAATAGAAAAGGAGCATGTTGAAGAAAAAAAGTGGAATTATCTGACATAAAAATAGGACACTTCTTGCACATGATAAAAGGCACTCACCAGAGATGTAAAAGGGTAATCATGAGAACGGAAAAGGGGCACTTATGACGAAGCATAAGGGGGCACCTATGAGATGTAAAAAGGGGCCCTCATTTCAAAGTTAAAGAGGGTACCTTTCAAATTTGAATAAGGACACTAACCGGAGATGAAAAGGGGCACTTATACAAATAAAAAGGGGCATACAAAGTAAAAGAGGCACTTGTCAAAATATCAGGGGCACCTGTCAGATTTGAAAAGAGGCAATTATAAGAAGGGGCATTTATCAGAGGCACTTGTGAGAACGGAAATTGGCTTTATCTATCTCGTTGTAGTATTTGATTGATTTATCACAAAGTTCTATAAGCTTAATGGCATGTAGAATGGCGTATCCAGATCGTGGTCTCGGGAGGGTCAAATCATTTCAACTTATCTTAATCTATAGCAGTTTAGTAAGGATAGCCCTAGTTTTGCGTCATATTAGCGGGGACATCGCTTAAAGGAAAAGAAGACTTATTTGAGGAGGAGGAGGGGAGGGGTAAGACTTTCAAGGAAATGCCTACAATTCGTGCATTTCTTGACTCACAGTGATTCCTTACCTGCTTACTACTAATGAGGCCGCGTTTCCTTTCTTTGTAGGTCGGAATTCGGTCAAGAGGGTAACTTATTCCTCTCCCAGCCCCATCCTAAACAAGATATAGCGCTTAGAGACTTTGGTGGTAAGCGCTTTATAAGCACCGTTTTTTATTATTATTATTAATATATTCATCTATCTTTTACACTCTTCACCCAGGTGATGTAAATGGATACCCGGGATGAAGAAATTCCTTGATTGCTGTATATATATCATGGCTGCTCAGCTATAGCCGGTGTAATAAATGTGATGCATGTACTTTGTATTATGCGCACTAGATTATATACAGTACAGTTGCGTTTTATATTAATTATTATCATAACATGTTTAACTTGATCCATAACGCATGATATGATAAACCTTACCGTTTTGTATTTCCCAATGGCCTTTCAATATGACACAACATTGAAAATACGTAGGTGGTTCTCAAAGGGCCCAGCACACCATGAAGTCTTTTCAAATTCGGTGAGCGCTCTCATTGTATTTTGTCATATGCAGAACATATCTGGTAATATGATAGTTGTGTGTGTGTGTGTGTGTGTGTGAATGTATGACTTTAACTGCAATCCGCAATTCGGAACACGGGAACATTGTTAATGTTTTAATCGAAAACCTGATTTTTCTTCAATTATTCTGTGGTTAAAACTAGCCCATATCGGAAATTGAAAACACAGGTAAAGGACTTCTCTGTCAATAGATTTTGCTGGAAAGTATAACAAAATACGACTTATGATATCTTTCAAAGTTGTATGAACTATGCATTATAAAGTACACGCACAGTGATTTTGCTATAATTAACGTGTACACGCAGCTTTTCAATGATTACATCCGCTAGTACTACTGTTGGGCTTAATCGTAAGGGCTGGTTACCACGCAATTATGTGAATTTATGGTTGGTTTTCAGGATTTTATCCGCTTAAGAGATTTTAGTAAGATATTACCAGTCGACAAGAATTTGGAAATAATGCTTTGCTGTTAATGAAAGTCGACGTTTATAATAAAGAAAATGTCTGTATCATGTTGTTTTGACTATGAGAACGAGACAGAACTGGAGTATATATAGGCCAAATCGTTACCCGAATATTAACGATGCAACTGTACATTTGAATATTATTAGTAGTAGTAGTAGTTGTTGTAGTAGTAGTAGATGTATTAGTAGTAGTAGAAGTAGTAGTAGTAGAAAAAGTAGTAGAAAAAGTAGTAGAATTAGTAGTAGTAGAAGTAGTAGTAGCAACAGCATATTAGGCTAGTAGTAGTAGTGGTAGTATTGTAATTATTGTTATTCTGTGTTGTTATTCATCTAATCATCAATCATAATGTATATAACAATTTTCTCTGGTTGCGACCAACATCGACAATTAAACGTGCAAAAGTCAAGAAATAAAACTGTGTTTAGTAGATATTAAGCAAATAATTACCGTTGGTATAGGTGATGGGACAAAATATCACTTCCGAGGCGATCTGGATGTAGCTATCTTTCCGAAGCGAAGCTGAGGAAAGATAGCGTATACATTCTGATCGACGAGGAAGTGATAGTTTGCCATTGCCTGAAACCAAAAGGTGATTATTTGCTTTATATTCCACATCTAACACAATTTAACTACAAAAAGAAAAGGATCGACGTGTATTCATCTACATAAAATACACCTAGGCCAAAATTCACACCAAAAAAGTTTAAGTTTAACCCAATCCCTTGAGGGTACGGTGCACGCATGTGTTTTCTTTAATTGCGCTCATTGGTAATGCGCGCTTAATTACGCTTGTTTTAGTGCGCTTTTGGATAATCTTCAGTGAAAGTGCGTTGCACTGTGTAGATAGTAGTACTATCTACACAGTGTAACGAACTTTTTGCTTCACCCATCAATAATGATCGAACTATCTTTCATCACGTGATTTACTTTTGACCAATCGTAGAGCAAGATTCTTAGTATGTGGAATATAATATCTACTAAAAATAGTTTTATTTCTTGTTTTGTTCAACTTTTTTTTCGCTCAGATATTTTAACTGTGGTCGGATACAATCAGAGCATCAAATATGGATAAAAGGATTTTGAAAACATTTCTTCTCTTCATCTTACTGGATGCGTTTCCCAATGTAATTAGCGGAGGTTGGGTAAGTCAATTATTCGGTCATTCAAGAAAGATTATTTGTTGGCGTTGCATAACGTGTTTGGATGACATCTCGTTAAAAAAAATTGCCCCTAATGACAAAGCAAATACAGTCTTAAATTGAATGTTGTTATATCGAGTAGATACGTCACCGGACTGTGGATCACAAGCACCGCGGTTCGATACCCACCACGGCTCTAATGTCATTAAGCAAGACATTGATCTACATTTGCCACTCTCAACCCAGGTGATGTAAATGGGTACCTGGCAGGAATTAATTCCTTGAAATGCTAGAGCACCGTAATGGCAGCCATGCATGCTATAGCCAGGGTAAAAATCGGGAGCGCCAGGCGTGTCAAGCCTGACAGATAATGAGCGCTATACAAGAACCATATATTATCCATAAGTTGTTGAAGTATGTGTAATATTGAGCTGTGTTGATTATCAATATAGATTATCTGTATAGACAGCATTTACCCAGTGATAAATTATGAAGCGATAGAGGTTCTACAGTGCGTCCCCCCAAAAAACTATACACTTTAAAAAAAAAAATTATTGTAAGATTAGTTGAACATCTCATTGATTTACTTATTTAATACCCAGGTAGGGTTTATTTAAATTGAATATTCAAATACGGTTTGTTGAAAAAAGGAATGTCCGAGATGTCGGCTACTTATTCTTCGGGTAAATGGTAACTGAAATGTGGAGGTTTTTATTCAAAGTCACAGATGTAAAAAAAAAAATAACAGTTTGTAACATGGAAATTACAACATGTACCATCATCACATCCTGACCCCCATGAACACACCACTGAGTCTACCAGGGAAAGTTACAATAAATGAATGTATCATATCACCCTCAATTTTGTAAGCTCCAAATGATTTACCTCTCACAAATTGGAAGGCTAATTCCTGCGCAACCTAATTTTCATACCCTTTACAAAATTGAGCAGTGTTCACCCAAGCATGAATTATTTTCGGACTTTTTGGTATCATATGAAATTTGAATTTATGAGCTTTCCATACATATACAATTTTTCTCCCAGAATCATATATTCTTTATTCGGCAGCCATTTAAAAAGTGTATAGTTTTTTTTGGGACGCATGGTATTGATCATACTTATTGAGGGAAAAAGAAGTCGGGAGTAAAAAAAGGGCATGCTTTAACACAAGTCATGATAGACATAGACATATTTTAATAAATCCAGTGATCGAATCGATAGCAGGTCATTAATTATACTTGACGTTATACTTTTTTTTTTGAGGGGGGGGATGCTGCCGTTTGCAAATTTTATTTGATAAGGCCTTTGAGCAGGTGAAGAATTTTGCAAGAAAATATGCTTATACCACGTTCAGACCAACCAGACCGACATCAGACCGACACCAGACCGAGCTCACTCCAATACCTAGGATGGTCTATATATTCCACACGTTGGTTTGGATTCAGTGTAGAGTCGGATTGGTGGTGCGACTGGGTATTGACATGAATTTAGTTCTTGTAAAACTTCCGCCTTGTATACTGAATGCAATTCGCCTGTCTAGTTAAAAGGATATTTTGCGGTGATTGATGATGTATGGAAATTGAGCACGGACGGTTGAATTTGTTCACAAAAGGGGAAGAGGGGGGGGGGGGGGGGGGTCGTCTACTCACATGATTGTGGATCAGATCCCTTTTGTGCATGATCTTTGCCAGTGTAATAAAGTTCTGGAATGAATCAAAATAAAATAGAGGGAGCGGGAGGGGAAGTGAGAGAGGGAGAGGGTGTGTGTGAGAGAGAGAGAGATAAAGAGAGAGTGAAACAAGGAAAGAGTGAGTCAGACAATGAGACAAAGAGAATGTGTGTTTGTGTGTGTGTTTGATAGAGAGTGAGGGAGAGGGAAAGAGGGAAGGGAAAAAGGAGAGAGTGAGTGAGATCATGAGAGAAGGAGGTGGTGTGTTTGTGTGTGTGTGTGTGTGTGTGTGTGCATGTGTGGGTGGTATGTATGGGAGAGACAGAGAGAGAGTCGGTGAAATAGAAATAGAGTGAGATTGAGAGAGAGAGAGAGAGAGAGAGAGAGAGATAGAGGGAGAGAGAGAGAGGATGGGCAATGTTTGATTACAATTTAGATGGGTGGAGAGAGAGGTTAAAAAAGGTAATAAAATCATACAGAATAAGCTCCAAGGTTTTTTGCATTGAAATGTGTATAAACAGTGAGGTTTTGCAATGTCATCATATTCCAACTTTACTTACTGTGTTTTGGTGCACGACTGTGCGCTGACAATGACTTGTCATTATTGTATTCATTATTCTCTTTCACTAAAATGAAACTGCACTTGAATCCTATGATTTCAGTTTCAAAGTGAACAATAACCTTAGTTCGCAGTAAACTTCATGTGCGGGGGATAGGGATTGCAGAGGATGTTTGCGTGGCGGGTGAGTGTGTGTAAGCGTGTGCGTGTGTGTGTGTGTGTGTGTGTGAGCGCGTGTGTATGTTTATTTATGTATTTATTTTATTTATTTGTTTCTGATATTTAGACAGGGTGACTCATTATCACCAATAATGGTCGTCTTCCATGAGGCCCTGCTAAACATAGTCAGGTACATTATAGTTTAACAAATATATACATATGATAATAATATTAATAACAAAATCTTGAACATAAATTCATAACAGCAATAAACGATAAGTAAGAACATGTATAAATATATATACACGGTATTTGGTATCCTCGTATAAAAGAATGGTTTGTTTGTTTTGTTTTGCTTTGCTTTTCGTTCAAGAAAACGTTGTTGCATAATTATAATATTTTAAAATAACATTATAGTATAGACAGTTATTAGTTTTAAAATCCGATGAAAAGTAACTATTAGCATATTTCGGTAAGTATTAGGCCTTGAAAAAAGGCAACATATACTTTGAGAGTTCAATTGTTTTATACATATTTGTTTACAACATTAAATATATTACAGGATAGTAAATTACTGAATAATATGAAAAATAAATGCATGTAATCTAGTGTAGCAATTGAATGTACACTCTTAAATAACATTACAAATACAAATGTTTTTATAGCTCATAATACATTATATGAAATCATTCTTTAAGTTTGAAAAGCATTATATAGTCCTACATTCAGTGCTAAGAAAACATACACTAAACAACATTTCTTTTGTCATTTTACCTCATTGGGAATCGTTAGGTAAAATGACAGGTTCACCGCGACAACAGTCATTAGGGACTTTTAGATTTGAGTGGACTGATACGTGTGACGTCCATTCAAGGCAATGCATTAAAAGGACGTCGATCGTAGCAATCCCCATTGTCTTCGTGCGAATCTAAAAGTCCCTATTCAAGCATATAGGGCGGGAGCAGGGCAAAGTCAGTCTTTGGGGCTGATGGTTATCACGCCATTGTTTAGCACAAAATTGTTTGTTACCAACATCCTCAAAGAATTGGTCAGTATGACGTAAACTCAAAATACTCTGTTCTCATACCCCCATGAAAATGAAGAGAACTACATTCTTTAAAAAATCTAACAAAAATCAAATACATGTTATACTTGTTACTCTTTCAGACACAATTAAGATTATTTTTACCATTCAATATATTTAGAAAGAGATATCTTATCAATCCTTTGTATAATTTCTTGAAAATGTTCTTCCAATCCTCCGTGTTTTGTCTATTATGAAACCATATTTACATTTTTGTTCTTTTCTAGAAATCACAGTCTAGCATTTGATTTTATTAATTGACATACTACATGCATTTCAAACAATAAGCTTAGATGATGTTTTACTCTGGTACTTGCGCTCAGTTTGCTATGGTATATGCTATATCATAATTCGTAAGAAAATTATGATATGCGTATATAATATTTTGTGTGTGTATCTGGAGGAATAACATTATGTTGGTACCACATAAATTGCTGATATCAAAGGTTTAAATCAAAACTTAACCAATTGTGAAGTTTTATACGGGGGGGGGGGGGGGGGGGGGGGGGGGTTAGAGGACACTTTTTTTTTTTGGTCACGGAATTTTTAAATTTGACATTTTGCTCCGTTCCGTTGGGGAAGGGGGGGGGGTAAAGTCACCTTTATAGGTCAGCCATTGGCAATTTATTTTGTTGTTGGCCGGGGCGGCACGTCCCTGTTTTTCAGTATATTTTGAGCGAATTTACGGCTGAATTTAACATATTTTTTTTGGTCGGGGGGGGGGGGGCACGTGCCCCCTGTGCCCCCCCCCCCTGGATCCGCCACTGCCTCATGATCACATTGTGCCACTTTTTTCTGCTGGTGTGGTCATGAGTCTCCGGCGTGTGATGCAACCCTGGGGAAATTTGAAGTTTTTGTCTTGATGCATTTTAATATTTTGAATGTGGTACATGTATCTCTTATATTGTCTTATATTGTCCTTATCACATAAATCTGCAACGCTGGTTGCATCTGGTTGGGATATAGGTGAGGGCGGTCTGCGGACTATAGTTATTTGGTTAACTTTGCCCAAAGCCTGGCAGCACAGCCGGGTGCACCCAGTGTTCCTTTTTTTGTGTGTGATTTGCTATTAATTGTTTATTTTCAACTCTGTATTTTGATATCAATTTAAAAAAAAAAAATTATACATGAAATATAGAAAATGCAAAAAAAACTTATTCAATGATAACTTCACAAGCTATGCAAGTAGTGAGAGGTTATGAAAGGACAATTTTTGTGTTGGTTTTCTTAATCTCCAGGAGGAGATAGTCAAGCAGGGGAGAATTGTAGTGATATGACTACAGGTGTTGTACACATATGCAAATATGCACATACATGTATCCATTGCTTTCTTGAGTGTGTGTATGCAAATATGCACATATCCACTGCACCTTGTGGAAGCCATGACCTAAACAATAGTAAACACTTCCATGAGCATGCATGGGCAAATGGGCATGAATATATGAATAAATGTGCATGGACAGTGTATGCAGAGAAGGTATGCTGGGACACATGGTTTGGGCTCCGAGAAAGGAGGTACTGATAGAGAGAAGACTCCATGCTGGATTTAAGGTGTATCCCTTGCAGGACCTACACTGTACAGTTCATGGATATTGAGAGAGACAGAAAAGATCTCGAGTTTGAACCAATAAAGATGGAACCAAATGGAATCCTTGAGTCCTGCGTCCTTATTGCTTGGCTTGTTACACTATCAAAAGATGGGTTTCGCTAGCCTTTTCAGCACACATGATGTGTTCTTTTGCGCAATTATTCATACACCTGGTAAATTATTTTTCTTCATTTGGTATAGTTCTGCAACAACCCCTCACCACCGGTTTGCGCCGATGACTGCGATGGGAATGGATACTATATCAGTCAAGATGGAACTGCGTGCATTCAATGTCCACAATGTTCAGCTGGACAGGAACTTAACAAGGTATCTTTATAAACTAAAATATCACACAGTTCATATAATTGTTTCTCAGTTTTTTAGGGTTCGAATCCTAGCTTAGATCTAACGTTCTTAAGAAAGTCATTTATCAACAATTTACGCCCTCTACCGAAGTGTAAAATTGAGTGTCTGAAAATTATTGGGGGAACAATGCATGTGGAAAGTAATGTACCATTATATAGAATGTGTACATTTTATTTCCAGTAATCTGACGTTTTTAGACTGTGTTCTTAGATACAATTTACGTCTTAAAAGTAGTAAAATGTATTAATCTTATGGTTCATATGATATTTTTTTACCAGGATTGTGGGAATGGTCTGAACGGCGATGCAGTATGCATACCTTGTCCAGAAGGATTCTTTTCATTGTCCACGTCACAGCATTGCACTCAATGCACCACCTGCACCAATACCGTTGAACAGGAACCATGTCAACTCACACAAAACAGAGTGTGTGGGGATTGCTTGCCTGGGTAAATATTTCGTTCCATTTTGTAAAGTTTCGAAATAACATTAAAATTAAAAATTACAACAGTCAGGTCCTAACAATCGCCATGTGGAACTTTACAAGATGTAGGAACACTGCACTTTCATTCTGGCAAATTATAAATAAATAGCAAAGGTCGCAATAATCGACAATAATTGTAGATCAATATTGAACAATGAGAGAACGGAGAGGCCCCCCCCCCCCCCCAAGAGGAAAAAACCACAAGAGACAAAAGCCGAAGATATATGATTTGAAATACATCCATTTTTGACTAAAATACGTTCTAAATTGGTTATAAGCCTCACTATATCTTTTTTTAATTTTTTTTTATTGCGAGTTACACGGCAGAAGGTTTGAGTTTTTGAACACATCTCAAAGGGGTTTAAGACTTCCTCTGCGGATACAGCAAATCTCACCAGGAAAACATTATTTCATGTTTTGTGATCTTTATTCCTTTAAAGCTTTGTCCGAACGTCTGACCGATTCTCGACCGACTTTAACGCCTGTCCAAACAGATGTTCAGACCTCCCCCGTGATACGCCACAGTGCAGGGATTGGTGGAGAAATCAAAAGAGAGAACCGATAGAGGTAGACCAACCCCCTGAGATTGCACCTGTTGAAAGGCCTATTGAAGAGGTGTCTTTGGATGATCTTGATGTAAGTGGCGTAACTATTGAACATCATGATTGATGAGGGGGGAATACTAGTAGATTGTCAGCTCGTGAGACCGTAAGCCCACAAACCCGACAAAACAAAACAAATGTGTAAGGGAAAATGACGGTCTTGCGTGTGGTGTCGGTCTCATCGGCCGTCATTCTAGTAACAAAAATTGTGAGAAGGCCCACAAGACAGTGTAATACTGTCGGCTAAGTTGGTTGTATCTGGTGAACCCTTAAAAATGATGTCAGGAGACCGGCAGCCCAAGAAAACGGCAGACCGAGAGACCGACAATATTCGTTTCATGGGCTGTCGGTCTGCCGGCTATAGCTAATTGATGAGATATTGGTGATGATGAATATGGTGAATTTATCTACTGCACCAGTACAACAGAGCAAAAGGATGTACGATGACTAGAAATGGGACTGTGATAATATCCGTCCTAAAATATGGTCCCATACGTCATAAGATTTATGCAGATTTGGGTTAGAGTTAGGTTAATTGGGGTCAGGTGGGTCTGCATGGACCCCCTTTTTGTGCTTGTTGCTTTTTTAGATGAAAAATAGGATCAATGGGTAAAAAAGCAAGGAATATAAGATCAAAGGGACAACGGATCAATGTAGTACAAATGTGGGACATACTGAAGACTGACAGTATGACCGATAGGACGTAAAACAATAGAATATGGAACCGTCACTGGACTGTCCGACTTTGACAGCAGTTCATGGTAGACTCAAGTAGATTTGAGAACAAATTGTGGGCATTCTGTCATTTTTGTCAAACTTAGCTACTGTTGTCATCCACGAATTATCATATCCTTTCTTTTTAAAGCCATGTGAACCTAAAACCCCTCTATGCATTGACCCCTGTCACGATGGAAACTTCTTCTTGGACTATGATGGACTTTGCAAGGCGTGTCTGTCATGCCAGCCTGGAGAAGAACTCAATAAGGTATTCCTATTTCCTCCCACTTTAATAGTGCAGATTGTTACTGACCCACTCTGTGTAAGAGTGGGTATTTTGAAATGCCCCAAATGGGCACTTTAGAAATGTGTCCGACCGTCACTTTCTTAAAGGAGCTACACAAAGAAAATTCACTAACAACTCATAATTAGAACAAATTACACATGGATGGAAAGATTTTCTCTAAAAAAACACGAACAATTTGCTGAGAAATCATATAGATATCATGGAAAGGCGTAAAATACAATTTTTCAAGACCCTCCTTACCTTAGATGAACACTTCTTACCAAGTATTTCTAAGAGTGTCTCGGCAATATATTAAATAAGGCCTACTTTCACCACAAACAAAACATACTAGTGCTTTGAAATATATGTTTCAACATCTTGGTCACACCTTTAAAAAAAACACCTGTCTGAGTAATTTGTTATTTTTCCGGAAATTCTCAGGTTTGCGGTCGAGGGAAGAACGGTGATGCATATTGTCGGCGGTGTCCCGAAGGAACTTTTTCAGAGGATGGAATAAAGCGATGCTCCCCTTGTCGTATTTGCGTGAATACTTTGGCGACCGAGTGCACTGCTTCAAGAAACACCGTGTGTGGAGAGTGCCTTCCAGGGTATGATGCCGGTGGTGTTGAAAATGAATATTTTCCAAAAATTAATTTTACCCCTTTTTGCACAACACTGGTAGGCTACAAGATGAGTTCTGTTCCTAATTTGGCTTTAATTTCGAGTGCACATTCACACAACGTACCCTCTTGTGGCAAAACATCTACATAATGACACACTCCCATGATTGTGAAAATTTGACGTTTTTCGTGAAAAAAATACTATTTTTCAAATCCGAGAAAATTTTCAATGCTAGTGAACATCCCCGACAAAAACCTTAATTAAGTAAAATATGCATATATCATGCGAACACAATTTAAGATGAAAACGAAAGAGGAAGAGGGGGGGGGGGGGGTGGGGGAATGGGGGGGGGGGGTGGGGGGGGGGGGTATGATTTTGATTTCGAGTTAAACTGGTGTAAATAAATGTAAATGAGAATTTTTGTCTACTGAGAGGTTCTGGAATGATAAAAATGAACAGAAATTGAGTCAATCTTTGTCACAATCTTTGCACTGAACACAGAGATTGATATACATGTATAAGAAGGCCTATATACATCTGAAAGTTTGGTCCAAACTTTTTCCACTGTTTCTGGTAATATTTTGAATATTAGGGACTGGGAAGAGTAATTTTCTCCAGGGAACATTTTCTACTGTGGTATGCTTTCAAAGTGGCATAAAAAGAATGAAAAAGCTAAAGAATTGTTCTTCATCTTTGCCAGAACTCAATCTCCTCTTTAATGTTTAGATATTACCAAGACGCAGATGGATACTTCCCAGACCAGGGAGCCTGCCCGAACAAGTGCCCCGAGTGTCCGAACACCGTTCCACAGTGCCAAGAGTGGTGCAAATCGAGGACAATGTCGGACCAGGTTACCGTAGATCCTGCAGAGACCCACGGCCAAGATGCCATCACCCCAGCGGCCGTAGCTGCGGACATCTTCCAGTCTGTTGCTGACAATGAAAGTAAGCTCGATAGAAAAATTAATGACATTTTCGTTTGTATAAAAGCCCAAATCATAGTTTTAATGAATAAAGGAATATCGAACCCTCACTGAAGGTTACTGGGGTCTTCTCGCCGAACAATACAGCAAACAAACATGACATTATAGCTTTACATTCTTTACATTTTTCATAGAAACTCTAAAACTTCGAGGAGTGCAACGGTCGGTGGCATCTGCCTGACACCTAGACTAAAATTGTTGACTCTTGTCTGACCTATGATTTATTTTGGTCAAAACCTTATTTAGACAACTCATAAGATGTGGAACCCTTGGTATAACAGCTGTCTGTTCCCCACATAATTGCGATACAGTCGCAATGAGGTTAGCGCCAACGAAGAGAATTGTGGAAAACAACTTTTTAATTGACCGCACTGACTAAAAACATTCAATTTCGTGAGACATTTTGGGGCAGTTAAGCACAGAGGCTGATCCAAGAAGTCATCGGAATCTTCATCATCATCATTATCATCATCGTCATTATCTACAACTGTACAGTTGAGCAGGGCTATTCCAGCTCTTTTATTTTTTAGTTTTGTCATCCATGTTTAAAATTAATGCAAAAATCTGAATAAAAGTTAAAATAACAAGATTCCTGATGTCGATAGATCACTATTGTCTCGATATCCTTTTTGTTTTCACAGTCAATGATGAGGCTAAACTTCCTCCAACTAGCCATGGATCCTACATGCTCATCTTCACAGTTCTTGCTTCCCTTCTCGCTGTCATCGTCATCGTCCTTGTTACCGTCCTCTTCTTGTTCCGTTGCCTTTGGAACAGAACCGGGGGATCCAATCCAAAGACGCCTGAAACACCTGAACCGTCTAAAATACCGCTCATATCAGTTCTGAGTAAGACGTGTGTTTTTTAATCGGATGAAATAAAAAGAGGCATGTCTAGATCCCCGGTTTTTTAACAAAGTGACCAGCCGAAAATATGAAGTAAACGAGCAAAACAAAACACATATATTGAGCTTGTTTTTCATGCTCTTAGTTTATGGATACATTATACACTAATATTAATATGCATACAAGTCTCAACGATTAGGCATTATATGCCTGATTATATGCCACCACGCATGGTATACAAATTTGATTAATTACTAAATTAATTAAGCAAGGAATACATTAGGATCAACAACAAAAAATAAAGAAGAAATTAAATAACAAATATCTATGATTATGTTTCTTTCCCGAAAGGAGAGGTATGTAAGACATAGTTACTCCTAAATAGGTTATTTTAACGTACACGTCGTACTATTGCATTGACGACTTTTGTCAATGTTTTGTTATCGTTCGCTTTCTGAATTCTTATTTACATTGACGACTTCTCGTCAATGCCTTGTTTCCGTTCGTCTTCTTCTTCTGCTTCATGATTTTATTTCCAAAATCACTCATGCGTGAACGTCCAGGCGACATCTTGTCTATTTCGGGCCGTTTTTTAGGCCTTTCTTTCGGCCGTCTATCCGAGATGCTAAAGACTTCTTAAAAATTGCACTAGATAGTCCGGAAGATGCTCCTTCGTCTGTCACGTAGAGATACAGGCGTCAATAAATGCATATCGTTCTCATACGATTGCAGTTCTAGTATTTTCCTTTATTTTGCTTTCGCTATTAATGGCGACGAACGTAGGTATTGCCGATGATCTTCTCGTCAAGCTGGCTGAAGACATTGAGACGAGTGAGCAGATGGAGGCCTTAGGACGAGTACTTGGAGTTAAGGTGGCAGCTATCAATAGGTACACTGACACCAACAACATAAGTGGCCGGGTCACTTGCAGGGGAACACAGGACATGCTGTTTGACTGGAGACAGACCGTGAGGCCTAGCAACCAGCATCTCAAACTGAAACAAGCTCTCTATGATGCTGGGCTGGTATCGCTTGCTGAAACACATTTCAAGGAGACACGTAGTATTCCAGGTAGGTCTAGCAGTGTTAGAGTGCTAACAATCAATCCGTTCAACTGTAAATTGTTCTTGAAGAACGTAAAAACTAAGGCAACTTCCATAAACTTAATCTTTCTGAACTGATTCAATTATACACACCCAACAGGCCCCTTCGTTCTGCAAATCAAACTCTCTTGACCGTTAAAAAAGCAAAAACAAAATACTTTGGTGATAGGTCCTTTTCATGCTCTGCTCCACGTATGTGGAATTCTCTTCCAGCCTCCATTCCTTGCATCTCTGATATTTCTCTGTTTAGATCAAAATTAAAAACTTACCTAATGGAAAATGCATATTCAACCTAGTTCTTAAATTGTTACCTAGTTCTTAAATAGTTACCTTACCTTGTTATCTTACGTTTCATAATTTCGCTTCATATTTGTTCTCTTGTCATTACTCTGTCTAGTTTTAATTGTATCAATATTGTAAAGTGCTTTGATATAAATGTCTTATGAAAAGCGCTGTATAAGTAACAGTTATTATTATTATTATTATAAACAAGTGAAACTATTTAATAGCATACAAAATTAAAAAATAATGATCCGATACGATCATTTATCATGGCCACATAAGGTATTTCTACTACTAATAATTAAAAAATCAAATTGAGAGTTCTCGTTAATTAATGAATTACATTGTGATAAAAGAAGGGGGTGTTTAATTTTTTTAAATGGTAAGGTATTTATCAATTCCTCACGAAAGTGTATGGGAATAAAAGTTGACATGTATAAGTATATGTATAATTAGATTGAGCGTAGTTTGATACATAGAATACGGGCCTAGTACATGAATTATCAAAAGTTTGATTGTTCAAATAAGTGATATTTCACCTCCATCTGGCTACGCGCTTCATGTTGATAATCATATTTCAAGAGATCAAAAAAGGTAAGTGGACACCCCAAAATGTCAAATACAATATTCAACAACTTAAAGTTCTTTGATATATGATTAAAAGTAAGATAAAACGTGATTAAAATTGGTAATCGCACATATTTGCATGTAAACAAGCACTTCAAATAACTAATGATTATTCTCAGTTTATAGCCACTCAATGTGTTATTTTATAATATTCCAAAGTATTTCCTCTATACCTCCGATAGTTTGCGTTTGTTTGTTTTATACATATCAATACGATGTTTACAAAAAATTGTCTTCCAAATTCGCAGTTTTCAAGAAACAACTTAAACCTGCTCTAAAATCACGAACCTTATACCCAGGTCAATGACACTTGGCAGAAATGTGTATCCATATATGTGGCAGCGTTCTGCCAAGTTTAGTAAAATTTAATGACGTCAACGCGAAGATATCGCGTCATGACTTGATCTTCATTCAATACAATTCCATTCGTTTTGCACGCAGTGCTTGCGAGCCCTATCTAGGTCCCTTCCTCGATCTTGATTTCTTTCAAACTTCGCTGGCATAATCTCCGTCATCTAATCAAGGTCACCTATTAAACTCTTCGCTCTACGAAATCACTCATGCGTGACCGTCCATGCGCCAATTTGTCTTTCCAGGCCGTTCTTTAGTCCTTTCCTTCGGCCTACCTATCTCCACTATTCAAGATGCTACAGACTTCTTACAAATTGCACTAGATAGTCCGAGAGATGCTCTTTAATTTCGTCTGTCACGTAGAAAGACGGGCGTCGATGCATGCATATCGTTCTAATACGATTGCAGTCGGCATAAACAACTGGCATAGATACACGAGTTTTTACTCGTGTATTTAGATCTCGGCTTTTTTATTCATTTGAACATGATATTTGAGACCTTTTGCTTTGTAGGTTTAGCTGTGGGGAACTAGTCACCGCCACAACAATATTGGTTGGGCAAATATTTTCTCATAAATTCTTCTATACTGACCCTTTCAGGCTGAGCTAGTAGCCAGTCTTTACGAACTAGAGTATGAATAAATATATAAAATTAATAATCTGCATAAATGCAAAAGCGAAAACGCAGAGCTCATGTGAAGATGATTTTTATTTGTATTATAAATTTCTACAAACAATATTTTGTTCTCCCTCTGTTTATTTTAAGTTGTTTACAAGCCTACAACGTATCTGTACTCCCCGGAAGGAGGCGACTGGGAATTCTTGAGACATCTGAGGTAATTAAGAGATATTCTGTACTGTTAAACGCAATTGCAAAGTCTTAAGAGAAATCGTTTCAAAGGTAATTTCAATACCCTATTGTTTTGCCTATAGAAAATCACCAATGGATTATACTTAACATGTTTCTGTCATGTTTGCTTTTTTCAATAGGTGACGCCTAAGGTTATTGAAAATACCTTAGATTAACTTTTTGAAAGCCTTTGCATTTCTTTAATACGACAAACTTACTTTGGTCTGTAAATGAATGAGAATTAATTTTTGATCAAGGAGGGTATGGTAAGAAACGAATATCCTCAAATAAACATAGGAGATGCAAGCATGATACTATAAATACACATTATAGCATGTATTAAACAATTAATATGACAAAACCGTTGTGTTTCTCAGTCTGTAGGTTAAGATCATGATTTCTACATGAATATTGATGATAATTCCGTCTTGTATCCAGAATCAGCCAAGTTTATATTCGCTTCCAAAAGATTCTGGACTTGTTTTATTGCCTCGGCTATATCTCCGGCAGCCGTAGCACACAGTTTACTCAAGTAAATAATTCCTTCCAGGGAACCACTTACTGAACCAGGGCCGAGTGTTGTAAGTATAGATTAATTGTTACCCAAAGGGCCTATACACTATGAACATGACGGACAAAGAAAGAGGACAAAATATACAGTTCCTCATTCTACCCTCAAGAATTGCTGTGGTAGACAAAGGAACATCCCTTCACTGCTATTATGTAAAATGTGTAGGACAGGTGAATATGCATGTGACACCTGTTCTACACATTTTTACATAATAGCAGCGAAGGCATGTTCCTTTGTCTACCACAGCAGTTGTTGAGGGTAGAATGAGGAACTGTATATTTTTTCCTCTTTCTTTGTCCGTCATGTTCATAGTGATAGTACCGTGGCAAGGAATTTAATCCCATACCTTTTGATTTATATTCCGATGACTTATCCTCTAGACCACAGCACCTCTAATGCATTATGTTTTTAATCCATTCAGAACGGCCTATCCGCGTCTAACCAGTTCAAGACCCATTAGTGGAGGTTCAACTGATGTTGAGAATGAGTCATCTGCGGTTTCTACTCCAACATTCAACCTCAATAGACGACTGCCCAATAAAAACCTGCTGAGACAAACGCTGGAGAGACAAGTTGGTCATGATGATTCCTTTCGATCAACCCCACCGCAACCTGATAGCGTTAAAGGAGAGCGAATGGTCAATTCAGCTAGTAGTATGAACCATGTTGGACCATTTCATGGAATAGAGACATTTCCAACACAATCAGCGGCTGTAAGACAATGTGATCGAGACCCAAGACCAATTGAAAGGTTTGGTTTCTGGGAAGATAGGTCCAGGCCTCATTCATCATCATCGGGAAAGGTAGTCACTGAGAGAGCGTCTGGAACTGTCCACCCACATGCAGATGATACGGATGAGGCTCCTAGTACGAGCGTCCGCCGTCGCTCTATCATCAGTAACAACGGTCTGGATGAAAATCTCTTGCCACTTCTCAACGCAAATTGTAAAAGGTGACGCATAAGGTTATTGAAATCACTTTAGATTGACTTCTTGAAAGTCTTTGCATTTCTGTATTACGAAAAACTTACTTCGGTCTATAATTGAATGTGAATTAACATTCGATTAAGAGGAAAATATGGTAAGTATTAAACGAATATCATCAATTAAAAATTGGAGGTCGAAGCTGAATCTTTGACGTTAGACTGATAGTTGGATAGGGATCACCAGTCTCAAAAGACCTTACCCTATAGTTCTTTGCAAGCATGAAACTATTGCAGAAAACACACACTATAGCATTTATAGAACTATGTATATGATCCACTGCTGTTTTTCTCAGTCTGTTGGTTAAAATAATGATTGCTCCATAAATAATGATGATATTATTTCATTTTAGTATCCAGAATAAGATATTAAATTTCTATTCGCTTCCAAAAGATTCTGAACTTGTTTATTACATGGGCTTTATCTCCGTTAGCCGTAGCACACAATGTACTCAAGTAAATAATGCCTACCAGGTAACTACTTACTACACCTGGGTCGAGTGTTGCAAATATAGATTAATGGCTACCTAAAAGAACTAGTGCCGTGGCAAAGAATCTAAACTCATACCTTGTGATTTACATTCCGATAACTTATCCACTAGCCCACAGCACCTCTAATGCATTATGTTTTCAATCCATTCAGAACGGCCTATCCGCGTCTAACCGGTTCAAGACCCGTTAGTGGAGGTTCAACTGACGTTGAAGATGGGTCATCTGCGGTTTCTACACCAACAATGATCCTAAACAGATGGATGGTCGAAAGAGACCTGCTGAAACACACGCTGGAGAGACAAGTTGGTGTTGATCATGATGATTCTCCTCGATTAACCCCACCGCACCCACTTAAACAGCCTGATAGCGTTAAAGAAGAGCGAATGGTCAATTCAGCTGGTAGTATGAACCAATCGGTGGATGCAAGACAGTATAAACAAGACATTGAAGATAGGGCCAGGCCTCGTGCACCATCGTCGGGAAAGGTCGTCACCGAGAGAGCGTCTGGAACTGTCCACCCACATGTAGATGATACGGATGAGGCTCCTAGTACGAGGGTCCGCCGTCGCTCTATCATCAGTAACAACGGTCTGGATGAACAGCTCTTGCCACCTCTCAACGATCCACTGCTTCGTAATAGGAGGAACAGTCTTTCAGATCTGCTCCTAGTATCAGGCAACAATCGGCAGAAATTACGCAATGGACGAAATGGCAACACTGCGCAAGTAAAGGAGGCTGAAGCTGAATTGTTTCCTACCGATTCTTCAAGTGACAACGGACCAACTGCCGATAAACCAGTGGATATCAACTACACTAAGTCTGCAAACCCGAAGCAGCCAAGTCAATCTCCGGAACCAAACGCTTCTTCACACAAAACCCCAACTGCTGCAGCTGGGACCGTTTTACCAAAGGGTATTCCTATCGAGAACTCCACTCGCGAGAAGCCCGCCGCCATTCCGGATGACCAGGGAAGCATTGGCAATAAGTCACCCCGTGACACAAATGTCACTATCAACATCACCATGAACACAAAAGAAGTTGAGACTGTTCATATTGGTGATGTACACAATAAACGCAACTTCCGTGACGGTCCTTACCAGGGCATCAGGGCATCGGAACCAAACAACAACGACGACAACGGTGAAGCTCAAAAATTACTCAACGTAAACATGTCCGCTTCCGAAACTGACACCGTCCACGTTGGCGATGAGGGCAACACACTGACCAGTGGTCACGTTGGCAGCAGTGACGATGATGAATACGATGATGACCATGATGGTGATAGAGACAAATTACTTGACCCCAAGTCATCATTGGTATTCGAAACCCAGAATAATTCAAATTATGTATGGTAAATTGTATTCCCAACTCTTAAAACCGCTGTTAACTTAACATATGGACTATTTTTTTTAGGGTAACACATACAAATTGAACAGGAGAACATATCTAACTCATCAAAATCTTCAAATCTGTGACAATATTCTAATGATTGCATTTTAAAGGATTAGATTGAAGCACATTTTCTTGTAATCATAATGAGAAAATGAAAAAAAATTAGGCTGCACATTGTTGTGCAAGCTAAACTCTCTCTGATAATAACTAAATGTACATTCACCAGTACGTTCGCGATGCCTTATTCATTGGTGCTGGTAGGGGAAAAGGCATATATCGTTCAAAGAAAGTACATTTACATAATGTTTAAATGATATATTTTGTATTTTGTATGATATATTTTGTAAAAAACACTGTCATGTACGTAATTGTATCAATCATCATTTAAGAGTAACTTATGGACACTCCTATATTTTAATTTCATCTTGCTTACTTCTTTTGATTACAGTCTTACAAACAAATGTTAGAATCACTTACTGGAGTTTGTGTGTTTGCGAAAGTAACTTGTCCAAGTTTCCGTGACGTTAGAAGGTTGTCGACTTTCTTGATTTTGCAGATTCATTCATGTTTCACTGGACGTAACCTGTTATTAAAGTTAACTTAGGAGTTACTTCATCAACATGGTAGAGGCTTAGTAGATGCTGCTTGTATATATTTTGTTTATTCGGTGTATATTTTGTAATGGTTTTAGTTAGAAGTACACTTCTGCATACTATTTGTTTTATTAATTTACAAATATTTTCTTTAAAAGTTATGCTATTATCAACAACTTTTAAAGTGCAGAACTCTGACGTAGTTATTAGGTGTGATAAGGAAGTATTATCATTTTAATATGAATGACATTCTAGCATGACCAACAAACAGTAAGATTGATAATGTTTGTGAAAGCAAAAATCGATTAAAATCCAAGATGTAATAATCAGTTATTGAATTCAAAAAGTTCATATCGTGAGGAGAATTCAACTAGAATCTTATTTCTATGGGACAGTTTCAGCCTAAGAGACCGATAACCCACGAGACCGAATGTGTCAGTCCATGGGCCTTTTAGCCACTCTTCACAGGGTTCGATCATGGACCTACTAATGGTTCGATCGACCGACGACCCACAAGACCGATATTTGCTATCTATCGTACCTTATGTCTTTCATCGTTTTGTCGGTCTTGTAGACCGTTGGGAACTTTCGACTTTTCTAAATGTCATTATGTATTTGTCGATCTGTCGGCCTCGTTGGCTGTCAGACTACTGGGATGACGTCGTTTTTAAATTCCGACGAAAGTATAGATTATCATGGGTGTACAGCATTTGATTTTAAATGCAAAAGTTACTCAGAAAAAAACTATTTCTTTTTTGTTTTGATAGTATTGAGGTGAAGGTGTTCACGTCAATTTCATCATTTTATACGCCAAGTACAAACAAAAATCAAATACACAAAATATTGAAAAAAATATTAGCTCATTAATCAATTAGTTGCTTTATTACATGTTGATATGTTTATTGGTTTTTAAAACCTTACTTCTGTGTTAAAAACACCGCGTCCTTATCATTTTATGATAAATGGACAAAGAAAACCTTCTTTTCCTGTAAAACAGAGTTGTTTTAGTAATTAAAAAAATAAATTAAATGTTGTTTTCATTTCATTAAAAAATGTCTATGTATCGTCTTGTGTGGAAGGGGGGGGGGGGGGTAGCGGCTATATTTATTTTTCACATGCATTCATGTATATGAAAAGGTATGAGCATGGACAAATATTTTGTTACTATCCTAGACAGAATATGTGGATGGATCACCCTCCAAAATGTTTTGTTATCGGTAGGCAATACTGAAAAGGACAACGAATAGCCTTCACGATAATATAAAGTCAAAATAAAACAAAACAAACGAGACACAACAAAACACAACCCAACTCAACACAATAAAACATAACAACACACAATAAAACACAACAATATACATACCAGACCTACTTACTGTATGCTACCCGTTTGTGATAACTCCTAACATGTGTGAGTGGGCGAAGCGTGCGAGCTAAAATTTTAAGAATTGTGAGGTCGCAGTGCAAAAAATTACATCTTATAAAAAGGAAAAATTATATTCCTAGTAGGGTTTTAAGCACAATCTAATCATGAAAGAACGAAAATACCTTTTATAAGAAACACAATTATATCAACCTTAATGCGAGCCAGCGTAGCGAGCGAGCTTTGGGTACAATTAAAGAAAAGGTTGCTTTTAGTCGCTTCAAATTTTGAGTACATTTTTATGGTGAAAGGAAAAGGGGGATTTTATCCAAAGGGAAAAGGACACTTATTAGAATAAAAAAGGCGCAGGTTTAAAAAAAAAGGGGGAATTATCTGACATAAAAATGGGGCACTTCTTGCACATGATAAGAAGCACTCACCAGAGATGAAAAAGGGAAATCATCAGAAGGAAAATGGCACTTATGAGAAAGCACAAGGGGACACTTATGAGATATAAAAAGGGGCTCTTATTTTAAAGTTAAAGAGGGTACCTCTCAAATCTAAATAAGGGCACTTACCGGAGATGAAAAGGGGCACTAATACAAATGAAAAGGGGCATACAAAATAAAAGAGGCACTTGTCAAAATATCAGAGGGACCTCTCAGATTTGAAAAGAGGCAATTATAAGAAGTGAAGGGGCATTTATCAGAGGCACTTGTGAGAACGGAAATAGGCTTTATCTATCTTGTTGTAGTATTTGATTGATTTATCACAAAGTTCTATAAGCTTAATGGCATGTAGAATGGCGTATCCAGATCGTGGTCTCGGGAGGGTCAAATCATTTCAACTTATCTTAATCTATAGCAGTTTAGTAAGGATAGCCCTAGTTTAGCGTTATGAGCGGGGACATCGCTTAAATGAAAAGAAGACTTATTTGAGGATGGGGAGGGGGAGGGGTAAGACTTTCAAGGAAATGCCTACAATTCTCGCTACCCTAAATAGGTACGAAAATCTCGAAATTCGCGAGACGAGGTAATTTTCACTCTCTCGGGTCGTCACTACAACTTCCGGTATAGAGTCCCATCCCGCTGGCGCTAGCGCCTGTGTTCGCTGTGCAGAGTTTTCACGCACGCTAAAATCAGGGTTCTTACGCTTGGAATCATGAGCCCAGCACTGTGCAGCCTCACAAAAGAAAACCATCGTCACTGATGTCAAAAGACGCAAAAAACAACGAATGAAATGTTCAAATAAACGTTGAAATATTTGCAAAAAAAAACAAGACCGAGCAGACGACATATTCGGTGCATACACGTTGTGTGGCGACGGCGTTTTACGTTTGCGCTATCGCGCCTAGTAATATAGCGCCTGCACAGGAAGCTGTAATGTCGAAAAGCTATCCCATAATGCAATGCGCGTTTTCAGGATTTTCCCCGGATCTCGGCAGAATCGCTATTTGGGGTAGCGAGAATTCGTGCATTTCTTGACTCACAGTGATTCCTTACCTGCTTACTACTAATGAGGCCGCGTTTCCTTTCTTTGTAGGTCGGAATTCGGTCAAGAGGGTAACTTATTCCTCTCCCAGCCCCATCCTAAACAAGATATAGCGCTTAGAGACTTCGGTGGTAAGCGCTTTATAAGCACCGTTTTTGTATTATTATTATTAATATATTCATCTATCTTTTACACTCTTCACCCAGGTGATGTAAATGGATACCCGGGATGAAGAAATTCCTTGATTGCTGTATATATATCATGGCTGCTCAGCTATAGCCGGTGTAATAAATGTGATGCATGTACTTTGTATTATGCGCACTAGATTATATACAGTACAGTTGCGTTCTATATTAATTATTATCATAACATGTTTAACTTGATCCATAACGCATGATATGATAAACCTTACCGTTTTGTGTTTCCCAATGGCCTTTCAATATGACACAACATTGAGAATACGTTGGTGGTTCTCAAAGGGCCCAGCACACCATGAAGTCTTTTCAAATTCGGTGAGCGCTCTCATTGTATTTTGTCATAATGCAGAACATATCTGGTAATATAATAGTTGTGTGTGTGTGTGTGTGTGAATGTATGACTTTAACTGCAATCCGCAATTCGGAACACGGGAACATTGTTAATGTTTTAATCGAAAACCTGATTTTTCTTCACTTATTCTGTGGTTAAAACTAGCCCATATCGGAAATTGAAAACACAGGTAAAGGACTTCTTTGTCAATAGATTTTGCTGGTAAGTATAACAAAATACGACTTATGATATCTTTCAAAGTTGTATGAACTATGCATTATAAAGTACACGCACAGTGATTTTGCTATTAACGTGTACACGCAACTTTTCAATGATTTACATGCGCTAGTACTACTGTTGGGCTTAATCGTAAGGGCTGGTTACCACGCAATCATGTGAATTTATGGTTGGTTTTCACGATTGTATCCGCTTAAGAGATTTTAGTAAGATATTACCAGTCGACAAGAATTTTGGAAATAATGCTTTGCTGTTAATGTAAGTCGACGTTTTAAAGAAAATTTGTCTGTATGATGTTGTTTTGACTATGAGAACGAGACATAACTGGAGTACATATAGGCCAAATCGATACCCGAACATTAACGATGCAACTGTACATTTGAATATTATTATTATTAGTAGTAGTTGTTGTTGTAGTAGTAGATGTATTAGTGTAGTAGTAGTAGAAGTAGTAGTAGAAAAAGTAGTAGATTTAGTAGTAGTAGAAGTAGTAGTAGAAACAGCAGCAGTAGTAGGCTAGTAGTAGTAGTGGTAGTATTGTAATTATTGTTATTCTGTGTTGTTATTCATCTAATCATCAATCATAATGTATATAACAATTTTCTCTGGTTGCGACCAACATCGACAATTAAACGTGCAAAAGTCAAGAAATAAAACTGTGTTTAGTAGATATAACATAATAATTATATATTTCTTGTTTTGTTCAACTTTTTTTTCGCTCAGATATTTTAACCATGGTCGGGTACCATCAGAGCCTCAAATATGGATAAACGGATTTTGAAAACATTTCTTCTCTTCATTTTACTGGATTCGCTTCCCAATGTAATTAGCGGAGGTTGGGTAAGTCAATTATGCGGTCATTCAAGAAAGATTATTCGGAGCATAACGTGTTTGGATGAAATCTGGTTATTAAAAAAATGCCCCTAAGGACGAAAGAAATACGGTGTTAAATTGAACGTTGTTGTATCAGGGCTTTACAAAAAAAGCAAAGCAATAAAATTAAATTAAGTGATACTGGTGAAATGACTAATCAGTGTTCCTTATTGAGAACTGGCCAGTGGTCACTGTAACGAGGATCACTGAAACACTGTTTTTATAATGGTCGAAACAAATCGCTGGTAGAGTTCTTTTTACCCAAAACTAAGATACGAAGATACTCTTCCTTCCAACCTCCACTTTCTCGCCTTTCCATTTCACTTCTATTTTCTATCCACTTTCCTTAGTCCTTCTAGGACTTTACACATGGTGTACCGTAAACCTCTACCGCGATTATTCATACCACCATGCAAACCTTCAAACATCATCCCATTTACTTACTGTGTTTTGGCGCACGACTGTGCGTTGACAATGACTTGTCATTATTGTATTCATTATTCTCTTTCACTAAAATGAAAATGCACTTGAATCCTATGGTTTCAGTATCAAAGTGAACAATAACCTTAGTTCACAGCAAACTTCATGTGCGGGGGATATGGATTGCAGGATGTTTGCGTGGCGGGTGTGTGTGTGTTTATGCGTGTGTGAGCGCGTGTGTATGTTTTATGAACATGTATGTGTGTAGTTAAAACATAATTAAAGTACCATTTGCTTTGCTTTGTAAAGCTTTGTAAAGCCCATGAATGTTTTGCTTACGATATTATTTTTCGATGCTATCTTAAAAGAAAGATAAATATAAAACGAAATAAATATATTTTTTAAAAATACAAAATTGAGAGATATAACACGTGCCGTAAAGTATTTTGGCGACAATAGTCAAATTACTGACTAATCGCCAATAACTCAAAACACAACAACAACAACAACAACAAAGCAGCATTTATATTTGTTTGAAGAAACAAAACTTGTTTTCGAATCACTGTCGCGTGGTGATACATGGGAGCGAGTAAAGTTCCAAAGTGCTAATGGTGTGGTACGGTATGTCACTGAGAGAGCTCCCGTAGGATTTTTGTGCCAAAGTTAATTTTTGTGCTGTTTTGGCTTCTAAAGGGTCCCAATTGACCAAAAATGATGGGGTTCAAATTTTCAGACCCCTCCTTCATTTCCTGGGGGTCCTAGACCGGGAGCCAGTGGGGGTCAACCTAGCTGGGAAGGAAACCAATTTTAATGTGCACAGATGTAAAGATCGCATAGCTCCACATAAAAAATTGACCGTCTGGCATGTTTTAAGTGGTGGGTGTGGCCAGGGGGACGCCCCCAACAAAAAAGTCCCTTTTGACGACAAAATAGTATTATGTAAATACTATTTTAAGGAAACCTTGAACCACAATGAGTTTGGTGTACTATGAAAGAGTTAAATTATCTACATTTTGATACCAATTTCAAAGAATTTGGGATTAATTAACATCGCAAATTTAAGTAATAAACATGATTTTTGTGATTTTTTTCGAAAAATTTAATTTTATAAAAAAACATTATTTTCCATATATCAAAATTGGAGAATTGCATTTTTTCATAACTTTCCAAGAATTTGCTTATGTACAACGACAATATCCTGTGCGAGGGAGAGGTTTATATATCGTTTCAATAAAAAGTTATAGCAATTCAAATTTATTGATTTGATTTCCACAAAAACAAAATTTTTGCCTACATAATAACTGTATGCATATATACGTGCATTAGTGTATTAAGGACCTGTTTGGTGTGTTTACATCGAGTTTTAAAGATAACTTTGGACTAAAACCTCTAATCACCATGTATTTGGTGTCAAAAGATGGATAATTAAAATACCTTCATTCTGATATCAATTTTAATGAGTGATGTAGTGTGTGAAATATAAATTTTGAGCCAAAAAGGTGCTTTATTAAAGATATTCCTCTGATTTTTGCCAGTATGTCGGTATATTAACTGGACAAACGTGATTAGACATTTAGTAGTGCAGAAATTTCAACAGTTTGGGTTTGGGGGAGGGGGCAAACATTCCAGGGGCTCATCTTTCAGGGGCAGTGGCGTAATAAGCAAAAACGTTTTTTGGGGGCAGAAGAAAGATCTGCACCACCACCACTCTTACACGTTACATGCCGGCCCCGCGGAACGTTTTTCAAAGTGGAGTATTAACGATCAGGTATAGAGGAGCGAGTGCAGCGTAAATTGGCGTGGGGTCTACTGTCTTTGCCCCGGCGGGGTCAAGGGGCGAAGCCCCCGGAAGCTGCACGGGTTTTATGCATTAAATACGGTCAGATAAGCATATTTAGATACCTTATTTGTGACACTGGCATGTCACTAATTGAAGAAGGGTACAGGGGGCTGTGTCCCATGAAGCTCAGCGTTTAAGGCATTTAATTATGGTCAGATGAGCATCCAGGGACCCGTCTTAGGGCCCTTGGTGAGGTCCAGAGTGTTGAGCCCCCGGAAGCTCAGGGGTTTTAGGTATTTAATTACGGTCAGAAGAGCATATTTTGATACCTCATTTGTGACACTGGCAGGTCACTCATTCTTTCTTTCCTTTTCTCTTTAACATACCTTTTCAAAAAAGAGAGGAGGGCTCGAGCTCTACCGTTCTGCAGGCCCTGACACGAATGCTTCTAAATTAGCATATTTTTTGGCCTAATTGTAAATTTGGGAGACTTGTCATTCTTCAACAAAGGCATACAAAAGTATAATTTACCTCCCAAAAAGAGAAAAAAAATCACAGAAAATCATGTCACTTCAGCAACATGTTCAAAAAGACCATATGATTTATGCAACAGGCATTATAGAACTCTAATGTAGACGGTGATGTGTTGTCAAAATTATAAGCTGGTACCTAATGACATTTTCCAATCATCAAATCGTGAGATCCTTAGAAGTTCAAGGAGTTAGTAACGATTTTAAATTATTCATGGCTAAGCAGAAAAGATTTCAAATTGATCTCAATTTAAGTTTTGGAACTTCCTATTTGAAACACACAAAGACTAAAACTGAGATTCAATCGAATTAACTAGTTTCATAATGTTCCTTCGATTTTTGTACCGAATTACTTGTAATCGAGAGAAAAAATAACTTTGCATACCTAGCCGAAACTATTTTTGGAGAAAAGTTTATGTCATTCTAATCTTATCACAATAGGAATTTTGCGGAGTATTGGTTGCTTACAAGCATACACGTGTTTTCTTAGTAGTCAGGCAAAATAAACCATTTAACCAAATATGGCTATATTATATTATATTCATGTTGATCGATGCACTAACTTGTCTTGGGCATTGGCAAGATTATGACAAGCGGAGGGAAGGGGCGGGGTGGGGTGGGGGGGGGGGGGAGGCAACTGTCAATGCCCACATTTCCTGAAACATCCCAGAGTACAGGAGAAGAACTTATCAATTGCACTCAGCGCTCTAAATCCTTTGAACTTTCTGCAATACTAATGTCTAATCACTGTTGTCCAGTTTATATACCGATATACTGGCAAAAATCAGAGGAATATCTACAATAAGGCACCTTTTTGGCTCAAAATTTATATTTCACACACTACATCACTCATTGAAATTATCCATCGTTTGCCACCAAATACATGGTGATTAGAGGTTTTAGTTCAAAGTTATCTTTAAAACTCGATGTAAACACACCAAGCAGGTCCTTAATACACTAATGCACGTATATGCATACAGTTATTACACATGTAGGCAAAAATGTTGTTTTTGTGGAAATCAAATCAATAATTTTGAATTGCTATAACTTTTTATTGAAACGATATATAAACCTCTCCCTCGCACAGGATATTGTCGTTGTACATAAGCAAATTCTTGGAAAGTTATGAAAAAATGCAATTCTCCAATTTTGATATATGGAAAATAATGTTTTTTTACAAAATTAAATTTTTCGAAAAAAAAATCACACAAAAAAAAGTTTTTTACTTAAATTTGCGACGTTAAATTAATCCCAAATTCTTTGAAATTGGTATCAAAATGTAGATAATTTAACTTTCTTTTATATGACACCAAACTCATTGTGGTTCGAGGTTTCATTAAAATATTATTTACACAATTCTATTTTGTCGTCAAAAGGGACACTTTTTTGGTGGGGGCGTCCCCCTGGCCACACCCACCACTTAAAACATGCCAGACGGTCAATTTGATATGTGGAGCTATGCGATCTTTACATCTGTGCTCATGAAAGTTGGTTTCCTGCCCAGCTAGGTTGACCCCCACTGGCTCCCGGTCTAGGACCCCCCAGGAAATGAAGGAGGGGTCTGAAAATTTGAACCCCATCATTTTTGGCCAATTGGGACCCTTTAGAAGCCAAAACAGCAAAAAAAAATAAACTGTGGCACAAAAATCCTACGGGATTACATACCGTACCGCACTATAACGTCATGACCGCTTTTCGTCCAGGTTACTGGTTCTAATCAACAGAGCCTGCGCATGAGGTTCACCGTGACAACAGTCATTCAAGCATAGGGCGGGAGCAGGGCAAAGTCAGTCTTTGGGGCTGGTGTGATTATCACGCCATTGTTTAGCACAAAATTGTTTGTTACAGTATGACGTAAACTCAAATTACTCTGTTCTCATACCCCCAACCTGCAAACATAATTTGCAAAACATTTATGAATTCATGGAAAGATTTGAGGGAAAATGAAGAGAACTACAGTTTTTAAAAAACAAACAAAAAACAAATACATATATATAAATATTTTTTAATCTTTCAGACAATTTAGATTATTTTTACCATTCAGTATATTTAGAAATAGATACCTTATCAATCCTTTGTATAATTTCTTGTAAATCTTCTTCCAATCCTCCGTTTTTCGTCTACTATGAAACCTTAGTTAATTGTTTGTTCTTTTCTAGAAATCTTTCAACCCCATGCTTAGTAAAGCCACGCGCACAAACGTGACCGTAGGCGTCCTACCAAGAGATGCGTTTCGCTAGCCTTTTCAGCATTCTCAGAATGATGATGATGGTGATGATGATTCACAGCATTTGTATGGCGCCATATATCTGTTTCAAACAACATTCAATGGCGCCTCAAATAAAGCTCCTCCAATAAAGTTAGCATTTAAATGTCTGAAGGAAGATGTGAGCTTGGAGTGAAACTATGAAGTGGTCAAGGTTGTCAATTTCGCGAATAGATGATGGGAGGGAATTCCACAGGCGAGGAACAATAGAGGAAAATGCTCGGTCTCCATATCCCTTCAGATGAGTAATGGGCATCTGGAGAGTAAGGCCAGATGAGCGAAGTCCAGGGCGAAGATGACACCGCTCGATTAAAGTTGACACATATCCCTGGGGTCTGACCATGAATTGCCTTACATGTGAGCAGCAGGACTTTGGATTCAATTCTGCTCTTGACAGGAAGCCAATGTAGCTCAGCCAGAACAGGAGAGTGTTTCCTCGGCCCAGTCAGCAAACGTGCTGCTGCATTCTGTACTGCTTGAAGTCTGTTCAAGGTTGCAGAAGGAAGGCCAGCTAGAATGTCTTCTTTTGCGTAATCATTCATACACGTGGTAAATTATTTTTCTTCATTTGGTTTAGTTCTGCAACAACCCCTCACCACCGGTTTGCGCCGATGACTGCGATGGGAATGGATACTATATCAGTCCAGATGAAACTGCGTGCATTCAATGTCCACAATGTTCAGCTGGACAGGAACTTAACAAGGTATCTTTATAAACTTAAATATCACACAGTTCATTAACTTGTTTCTCAGTTTTTTAGGGTTCGAATCCTAGCTTGGATCTAACGTTCTTAAGAAAGTCATTAATCAACATTTTACGCCCTCTACCGAAGTGTAAAATTGAGTGTCTGAAAATTATTGGGGGAACAATTAATGTGGAAAGTAATGTAGGCCTACCATTATATAGAATGTGCACATTTTATTTCCAGTAATCTGACGTTTCTAGACTGTGTTCTTAGATACAATTTACGTCTTAAAAGTAGTAAAATGTTTTAATCTTATGGTTCATATGATATTTTTTTACCAGGATTGTGGGAACGGTCTGAATGGAGATGCAGTATGCATACCTTGTCCAGAAGGATTCTTTTCATTATCCACGTCACAGCGTTGCACTCAATGCACCACCTGCACCAATACCGTTGAGCAGGAACCATGTCAACTCAAACAAAACAGAGTGTGTGGGGATTGCTTGCCTGGGTAAATATTTCGTTCCATTTTGTAAAGTTTCGAAATAACATTAAAATTAAAAATTACAACAGTCAGGTCCTAACAATCGCCATGTGGAACTTTACAAGATGTGGGAACACTGCACTTTCATTCTGGCAAATTATAAATGAATAGCAAAGGTCGCAGTTATCGACAATAATTGTAGATCAATATTGAACAATGAGAGAACGGAGAGGCCCCCCCCCCCCCCAAAGAGGAAAAAACCACAAGAGACAAAAGCCGAAGATATATGATTTGAAATACATCCATTTTTGACTAAAATACGTTCTAAATTGGTTATAAGCCTCACTATTTCTTTATTTTTATTTTTTTTATTGCGAGTTACACGGCAGAAGGTTTGAGTTCTTGAACACATCTCAAAGGGGTTTAAGACTTCCTCTGCGGATACAGCCAGGCGCGGATCCAGGGGGGGGGGCCGAGCGGGCCTTGGCCCCCCCCCCCCCGCAAAAAAAAAAAAAAAAAAAAAAGAGAGAAGAAAGGAAAAGAAGGGAAAAGGAAAGAGGAGAGAAAGGGAAAGAGGGAGAAAAAAGGAAGAGGGGAAGGAAGAAGGAGATCGGGGGCCGACAGGGCCTTGCCTCCCAGGCTGTTGACCCCCCCCCCCCTCCCATCAAAAAAAATAAGAGAGAAGGAAGGAAAGGGAAAGAAAAAAGGAAAAGAGGAGATACTGGCGTACTAATAGAGGGGGGGGGGGGGCTTGGGGTAATCAAATTCAAACGTGGCTTATTTCTAATTCCACAACGGTGGATTACAAATAATGCTGGAATGACATAATTTCCGAATTTTTTACCCACTTTTTATTAAATTATACGTTTGTTGGAAAATGACAAATTCCTAAATTTACAGCCAGGCAAAAAATATGATTCTTGATATTCCTACATGTCAGGGCCCGAGGTACGGCAAGGATCGAGAGCCTCGAGCTCCCTCCCCCCCCCCCCCCAATTTTTTGAAAAAGTATTTTAAAGAGAAATAAAATAGAATGAGAGCAAGAAAGTAAGAATAGTTAACTGCCAGTGTAATGAGGCATCAAAATATGCTCATCTGACCGTGATTAAATGCCTAAAACCCCTAAGCTTCCGGGGGCTCTGCCCCCTGAATTCCATCTAGGGCCCTACGGCGGGCCCTTAGACGATCATCTGACGGTAATTTAATGCCTAAATTTAATGCTCCGCCCCCTGGACCCCACGCCAAATAGTGACCTGCCAGTGTCACAAAAAAAATAAGGTATAACAAAATATATGCTCATCTGACCTTTCAATTAAACGCCTAGAACCCCTGAGCTTCCGGGGCCGGCTCCGCCTTCTCGACCCCACCAGGGGCCCTAAGGCGGGCCCCTAAATGCTTATCTAACCGTAATTTATTGCCTTAAACCCCTGAGCTTGTGGGGTCGGACAAGGTATCAAAATGTGTTTATCTGACCGCAGGCGCGTAGCCAGGGGGAGGGGGCGATCCCCCCCCCCCAAATCGGAGAGGACGTAGGAAGAAAAAGGAGCAGACAAAAATCATCTATGAAATTCAGACAAGGATTAAGTGTATAGAGAACGGTACAACGCATCGTTTTCTTTCTCTTATAATTTAAAGAAACGTAAAAGCTTCGCGCGGGAGGGGAAGGGGGGGGGGCTGAATTCAGACGAGGATTGAGAGGCGAGAACGGTAATACGAATCGTCTTCTTTCTTTAATAGTTTTATAAAACGTCAAAGCTTCCGCGCTTCGCGCAGGAGGGGGAGGGGAGGGAGAGGGGGACTGAATTTAGACAAGGATTAAGAGTCGAGAACTGTACAATGAATCGTCTTCTTTCTCTAATAATTTAATGAAACGTAAAAGCTTCCGCGCTTCGCGCAGAGGGGGAGGGGGGGTCTGAATTTAGACAATGATTAAGAGTCGAGAACTGTACAACGAATCGTCTTCTTTCTCTAATAATTTAATGAAACGTAAAAGCTTCCGCGCTTTGCGCGGGAGGGGGGGGGAACCTGAATTCAGACGAGGATTAAGAATCGAGAACTTTACAACGAATCGTCTTCTTTCTCTAATAATTTAATAAATCGTAAAATTTTTCGCGCTTCGCGCGGGAGGGGAAAAACTCAATTCAGACGAGAATTATTTTCGAGAACGGTACAACGAATCGTCTCCTTTATCTAATAATTTAATAAATCGTAAAGGCTTCCGCGCTTTGCGCGGAGGGGGGGGGGGGGGGGGGGGGGGGAACCTGAATTCAGACGAGGATTAAGAGTCGAGAACTTTACAACGAATCGTCTTCTTTCTCTAATAATTTAATTAATCGTACAAATTTTCGCGCTTTGCGCGGGAGGGGAAAAACTCAATTCAGACGAGAATTATTTTCGAGAACGGTACAACGAATCGTCTTCTTTATCTAATAATTTAATGAAACGTCAAAGCTTCTGCGTTTCGCGGAGGAGGGAGGGGAAACTCGCCCCTCCCTGCACCGACCCCCCCCCCTCGCATTACGCCACTGTTGGTCACTATTACGTACCAATATTTGGCTCGCATAATTTCAAATTTGGGCCTCCCCCCTAAGAAATCCTGGATCCGCGCCTGGATACAGCAAATCTCACCAGGAAAACATTATTTCATGCTTTGTGATCTTTATTCCTTTAAAGCTTTGTCCGAACGTCTGACCGATTCTCGACCGACTTTAACGCCTGTCCAAACAGATGTTCAGACCTTCCCCGTGATACGCCACAGTGCAGGGATTGGTGGAGTAATCAACAGAGAGAACCGATAGAGATAGACCAACCCCCTGAGATTGCACCTGTTGAAAGGCCTATTGAAGAGGTGTCTTTGGATGATCTTGATGTAAGTGGCGTAACTATTGAACATCATGATTGATGAGGGGGGAATACTAGTAGATCGTCAGCCCGTGAGACCGTAAGCCCACAAACCCGACAAAACAAAGAAATATGTATGGGAAAATGCCGGTCTTGTGTATGATGTCGGTCTCATCGGCCGTCATTCTAGTAACAAAAATTGTGAGAGGGCCCACAAAACGGTCGGCTTAGTTGGCCGTGCCTGGTGAACCCTTAAAAATGATGTCAGGAGACCGGCAGCCCAAGAAAACGGCAGACCCAGAGATCGCCAATATTCATTCCATATGGGCTGTCGCTCTGCGGGCTATAGCCGATTAATGAGATATTGGTAATGATGCATATGGTAAAGTTATCTACTGCACCAGTACAACAGAGCAAAGGGATGTACGATGACTAGAAATGGGATTGTGATAATATCCGTCCTAAAATTTGGTCCCATACGTCATAAGTTTTATGTAGATTTGGGCTAGAGTTAGGTTAATTGGGGTCAGGTGGGTCTGCATGGACCCCCTTTTTGTGCTTGTAGTTTTTTTTAGATGAAAAATAGAATCAAGGGGTAAAAAAGCAAGGAATATAAGATCAAAGGGACAACGTATCAATGTAGCACAAATGTGGGACATACTGAAGACTGACAGTATGACCGATAGGACGTAAAACAATAAAATATGAAACCGTCACTGGACTGTTCGACTTTAACAGTAGTAGAACATGGTAGACTCAAGTAGATTTGAGAACAAATTGAGGGCATTCTGTGATTTTTGTCAAACTTAGCTACTTTTGTCATCCAAGAATTATCATATCCTTTCTTTTTAAAGCCATGTGAACCTAAAACCCCTCTATGCATTGACCCCTGTCATGATGGAAACTTCTTCTTGGACTATGATGGACTTTGCAAGGCGTGTCTGTCATGCCAGCCTGGAGAAGAACTCAATAAGGTATTCTTATTTCCCCACACTTTAATAGTGCAGATTGTTACTGACCCACTCTGTGTAAAAGTGGGTATTTTTAAATGCCCCAAATGGGCACTTTAGAAATGTGGCCGACCTTCACTTTCTTAAATGTCATGCTGAATTAAATCATTCTTATCCTACTTTTATTCAATTTGTTATGATTTAGTACTTGGACAAATATTAAAAAGTTGGACGTGAACTCCATAAATGTTGATCGCACACATAATAGACCTTACCTTAGATGAACACTTCTTACGAAGTATTTCAAAGAGTGTCTCGGCAAGATATTAAATAAGGCCTACTTTCACCACAAACAAAACATACTAGTGCTTTGAAATATATGTTTCAACATCTTGGTCACACCTTTAAAAAAGCACCTGTCTGAATAAAAAAAAAAATCTCGGAAATTCTCAGGTTTGCGGTCGAGGGAAGAACGGTGATGCATATTGTCGGCGGTGTCCCGAAGGAACTTTTTCAGAGGATGGGATAAAGCGATGCTCCCCTTGTCGTATTTGCGTGAACACTTTGGCGACCGAGTGCACTGCTTCAAGAAACACCGTGTGTGGAGATTGCCTTCCAGGGTATGATGCCGGTGGTGTTGAAAATGTTCCTATATTTTGCATATTTTCAATGAGCATTTTTCAAAAAATTACCCCTCTTTGCATAACACTGGTGGGGCTACAAGATGAGTTCTGTTTATGATTTGGCTTTAATTTCGGGTTCACATTTACCAACGTCCCCTCTTTTGGCAAAACATTTACATAATTACGGATTCTCATGATTGTACAAATTTGACGTTTTTCGTGAATTTTTTTTTTTTTTTTTCAAATCCGAGATAATTTTCATTGTTAGTGATCATCCCCGAAAAAACCTTTTTAATTACCCAAAATATGCATATATCATGCGAACACATTGAAATGATAACAAAAGAGGAGGGGGGGGGGGTGGGGTATGATTTTGATTTCTAGTTAAACTGGTGTAAATAAATGTGAGGTTCTGGGGGGTGTTTCACAAAGATTCTAAGTTGAACTTATCTCTAAGTTGGACTTAACAATTATGGAAAGCCGTTAGCATCTTTGAAAATATTTTGTAAACGTTTTTTTGAAAGGCATAAAATGTTGATTCAAATCATTCATATTTTCTATCACAAGGAGATTTCATGTTCTTGATGTGGAATTTATAAAAAAAAGTCTAAAATACTTGAATTTTTGCTTTTGAATATATTTTATTTTAAGGCTCCAATGGCTGTCCATAATTTTATAAGTCCAACTTAGTGTTAAGTTCTACTTAGGATCTTTGTGAAACACCCCCCTGGAATGATAAAAATTAACAGAAATCGAGTCCACCTTTGTGACACATTGCACTGAACACAGAAATTGATATACATGTATAAGAAGGACCATTTACATTTAAAAATTTGGTCCAAACTTCTTCCACTATTTCTGGTAATATTTCGAATATTAGGGACTTGGAAGAGTAATTTACTCCTCTACTATGGTATGCTTTCAAATTGGCATAAAAAGAATGAAAAAGCTAAATAATTTGTCTTCATCTTTGCCAGAACTCAATCTCCTCTTTAATGTTTAGATATTACCAAGACGCAGATGGATACTTCCCGGACCAGGGAGCCTGCCCGAACAAGTGCCCCGAGTGTCCGAACACCGTTCCACAGTGCCAAGAATGGTGCAAATCAAGGAGAAACCCGGACAAGGTTACCGTCGGACAAGATGACGTCACCCTAGCGGATGTGGCTGTGGACATTCCACAGTCTGGTGCTGACGATGGAAGTAAGCTTGCTTGAAACAATGAATGACATTTTCGTTTGTTTGAAAGCCAAAATCATAATCTTATTGACTTTAGGGATTCCCCCCTAAATATCAATCCCTTAACTGAAGGATACTGATGTCTTCTCGCCAAACAATACAGTAAAATAACATGACATTGCAGCTTTACATTTGAAGTAGAAAAAATGTTCTTTTAAAAAATTGCGTTTTTTCGTAGAATCTCTAAATGACCGCACTGAGTAAAAACACTCCATTTGTGGGCAGCTAAGAGCAGAGGCTGATTCAAGAAGTTATCGGCATCATCATCACCGTCATCATCCTCATCATCATCCTCATCATCATCATCATCATCATCATTATCATCATCAACAACCTCATCTATGATTGTAAGGCTCAGCAGGGCAATCCAGCTCTACTATTCTTTGATTTTGTCATCCATGTTATTGATATCATTTTGTTTCCACAGTCAATGATGAGGCTAAACTTCCTTCAACTAGCCATGGATCCTACATGCTCATCTTTACAGTTCTCGCTTCCCTTCTGGCTGTCGTCATCATCGTCCTCATTACCGTCCTCTTCGTGTTCCGTTACCTGTGGCACAGGTCCAGTGTGTCGAATACGTCGATAACATCGCTCATACCGAGTCCGAGATCTTCACCCACTAGTTCACCCCCAAGTACTCCACCAAGTAAGGCGTATTTTTTTAATCGGATAAAGACAAAGAGAATTGTCTAGATCTCCGGTTTCTCATAACATAGCGACCAGCCAAAAATATGAAGTAAACGAACAAAACACAACACGTGCGATGAGCTTCTGTCTCATGCTCTGAGGCCCGCATTCACAACATGGGTTTGTCGACAAACCTAGGTTTATGTGCGTCATTATAATGCGTTTCGACGCGTTTTTACAAACTGTTAAAAACGCGTCGAAACGTGTCATATGACGCACATACACCTAGATTTGTCGACAAACCTCCTTTGTGAATTTGGGCCTGAGTGTATGGAAACATAACACACTAATATTATGTGCATACAAGTCTCAACATTTTTGCTCGCTTGCTTCGATAGCCAATCAGGCATCATTATTATGCCTGAATATAATCCAACCAAGCAATGTATAAACATTTGATTAATTACCAACTTAATCAAAAGAGGAATACAATAGGATAAAAGAGTAAGTAAGAAATATTTATGAAGTTTTATGCTCGAACGGAGAGGTATATATTTCAGATATAGTTGCGCCTCGGTGGGTTATATGTACGAACTTGTCGTACTCGGAGGCCCGCAACGTAATTTCTATAATTATTTGTGTACCATCCGGCGGGTTAAATTTAGAACAACTGGCATAGATACACGAGTTGTTACTCCTGTATTTAGATCTCGGCTTTTTTTTTTATTCATTTGAAAATGATATAATAATAATAATAATAATAATAATAATATTATCTGAGGCCTTTAGCTTCGTAGGTTAATCTGTGAGAAACTAATCACCGCCACAAAAACATTGGCTGGGCAAACAATTATTTATAAATTCTTGTATAATGGCCCTCTAGGCTGAGTAGTAGCCAGTCTTTACGAACCAGTGAATGAATAAATAAATATATAATACTAATACAAAAAAATGATCTGTATAAATGCAACAACAAAAAAAAAGCGAAAAACGCAGAGCTCATGTGACGATGATTTGCATTTGTATTATCAATTTCTACGACCAATATTTTGTTCTCCATCTGTTCACTTTAAGCTGTTTACAAGCCTACAACGTATCTGTACTCCCCGGAAGGAGGCGACTGGGAATTCTTGAGACATCAGAGGTAAGATATAATCTGTCTCATACACTGTTAAACACAATTGCAAAGTCTTAAGATAAATCAGTCAAAGGATAATTAAATACCCTATTGTTTTGCTTATAGAAATCACCAATTGATTCTTACATGTATTTTGTATTGTATTTATTAAACTTCATTGATGTACATCAATATTCTGTTTATAAACATATAATCACTTTACAATGTAATGTAAAAATCAATATTCTGTTTAGGAACATATACATCATATAAGTCAACTTACAATGTACTGTAACATATCAATTTTATGTAAACATATATACCGTATAAATCAATTTACAATGCAGTGTTTATAGCAAAAGAGAAGGAAAATGATATATCCAGCAGAAACACTCTTTTTTCTTTTAGTAATAACATGACAAAATGCATATAGTAATATAATGTACCATAAAACACCCGAAGATTTAGATATATAAAACATAATACAGCTACAACACTTTTCTAAATAAATTATAACTCATGCAATACCAAAAGCATAAGATTGTACATTTCTACTTTGTTATAACATATAGTATCTAAAATTACAATAAGCGACGCATAATGTTAGGCATGAAACAAAAAGATGTTGTATTGCCATTTAGGTGCCAAAACATGCCAACACATTTTTATACTTTTTTTTTCTTCTCCCTCTTTGGGCTGATTTTTCTCGGTTTTGAATGCTTGAATGCAGTTTAATAAAAAAAAAAATTATTAATAAACTTTTTTCTTCTAAAAAACGGTTTTAAAAAATTATAAATTAAAAAGCCGACCATAGATTACAAGATTTTTGGGTCGGTTGTAAACGGTAATACAACATCTTATTTTTTTAACGCCTCATTGAACTCACCTTAGGTTGACTTTTTGAAAGTCTTTGCATTTCTGTTTTACGACAAACTTAAATTGGTCTGTGAATGAATGTGAATTAATTTTCGATCAAGGAGGATATGGTAAGTAACAAATATCCTCAAATAAACATCTTCGACAGTTGACTGGTAGGTAATAGGTACCATCAGTCTCAAAAGACCTTACCGACAAGAGAAAACAAGAAAAGCAGTACAGGAGGAATTTTTTGTATACCCTATAGTTCTTTGCAAGCATGGTACTTTTGCAGAAAACACAAACTATAGCATGTATTGAACTATGTATAATTATGATCAACCATTGTCTTCCTCAGTCTGTAGGCTAAGATAATGATTGTTCCATGCATAAATATTGATGATAATTACGTTTTTGTATCCAGAATCAGATAAAAGTTTATATTTGCTTCCAGAAGATTTTGGACTTGTTTATTACACCGGCTTTATCTCCGTTAAAAATAATTCCTACCAGGTAACTACTTGCTTCACCTGGGTTGAGTTTTGCAAAATATAGATTAATGGCTACCCAAATGACCAAGTTCCGTGGCAAGGAATCTTATCCCATACCTTGTGTGATTTACCTTCCGATGACTTATCCACTAGACCACAGTACCTCTATTGCATTATGTTTTCAATCCATTCAGAACGGTCTATCCGCATCTAACCAGTTCAAGACCGGTTAGTGGAGGTTCAACTGATGCTGAGAATGGGTCATCTGCGGTATCTACTCAAATGGTCAATTCAGCTGGTAGTCTGAACCATGCTGGACCATTTCAATCAGTGGCTGTAACACAATCTGATCGAGACCAAAGACCAATTGAATGGTTTGGTGATCGGGAAGATATATATAGGCCGTCATCATCGGGAAAGGTCGTCACTGAGAGACCGTCTGGAACTGTCCATCAACATGTAGAGGGTGAGGATAAGGCTCCTGGAGGAATGTTACTCCGTCGCCGCTCTAGCGGCAATATCGAAAATCCATTGAAGATATTCCAGAATAGACACATTGATAACACTGCGCCAGGACCGGAGGACGAAGCTGCATTATATCCTACTGATTCTTCCAGTGACGACGGACCAACCGCAAGTGTTCAAAAGGATACCAACAACAATAAGTCTACATACCCGAAGCAGCTTAGCCGATCTCTGAAACCAAACGGTTCTTCCCACATAACCTTAACTGATGTACCTGAGACCAATCTAAAAGGCTACAAAGGTACCCTGGCCGTTTTACCAGAGGAAACCCCGGTCAAGAACTCCACTCACAAGAAGCCCGCCGCCATTCTGGATGATGCGAGAAGCACTGGCGATAAGTCACCCGGTGACACAAATGTCACTATCAACATCACCATGACCACAAAAGACGTTGAGACGGTTCATGTTGGTGATGTACACAATAAACGCAACTGCCATGACGACTGTGCTCACCGGAGCAACAAGGCATCGGAACCACAGAAGGACGAAGACAACGATGAAGCTCAAAAATTGCTCCATGAGGGCAACAAGCTGACCCGTGGTCGCAGTGGCAACAGTGACGATGATGACGACGGTGATCACGATGATGGTGAAGGAGACAAATTACTTGACCACAAATCATCATAGGTATTCAATACCCAGAATATTTCTAATTATATAAGGTAAATTGTATTCCCAACTCTTAAAACCGCTGTTAACCTAACATACGGACTTTTTTTTTTTAGGGTAACAGATTAAGATTGAACATAAGAACATTATGTAACACATAACAATCTCCAATTTCTATGACAATATTCTAATTATTGCATTTTAAAGGTGAGATTGAAGCACGTTTTCTTGTAATCATAATGAGAAAATGAAATATTAACAATGCACACTGTTATACAAGTTGCAAGTTTAACTTTCTGATGTCTGATGATAACTTAATGTTCATTCAACAGTTCGCGATGCATTATAATAGGCAGATTCAATGGTGTTGGTATTGGAATATGCAAATCGTTCCAAGGAATTAAATATATCTTTGTTTCTAAACGTAACGTTTAGATGATATTTTTTTTTATATAGAACGCTTTATTTTACGTAATTGTATAAATCATCATTTGAGTGTAACTTGTGGACACTCCTATGAATATTTTCATATCATGTTACATATTTATTTTGATTACAGTTTAACAAAAAAATGTGGGAATCACTTACTGGAGTTTGTGTGTTTGCAAAAGTAACTTGTACAAGTTTCCGTGACATTTAAAGGTTATCGACTATCTTCTTTTTGTGGATTCTTTCACGTTTCACTGGACTCAAACGGTTATATAAAACAATATTGAACGGTTATCAAACGATTATTACTTATGAGTTTTTTTCATAAACATTGCAAAAGCTAAATAGATGCTGCTTGTATATATTTTGGTTTTTCAGAGTATATTTTGTAATGATTTTAGTTAGAAGTACATTCCTGCGTACTATTTGTTTTCTTAACTTATAAATATTTTCTTTATAAAGTGATGCTATTATCAACAACTTTTGAAATGCAGAACTCTGGCGTGGTTATAAGGTGAATGTGACAAGGAATTCTTATCATTTTAATATGAATGACATTATAACATGACCATCAAACAGTAAGTTTGATAATGTTTGTGAGAGCGAAAATCGTAACACTATCGAATCATAATTAAAATCCAAAATGTAATCATCAGTTTATATTGAATTAAAAAAGTTCACATCAGGGGCTGTGGAGTTTCCCCGACATCTCATTACAACGTGTGGAGAATTCAATTAGAATCTGATTTCTATGAGACAGCTTCAGCCTAAGAGACCGATAATCCCCGAGACCAAACGTTTGGTCGGACTTGTAGACCGTTGGGAAATTTCTTCTTTTCTAAATGTCATTATGTATTTGTTGGTTTGTCGGCCTCGTTGGCTCTCAGACTACATGGATGACGTCGTTTTTAAATTCCGACGAAAGTATAGAATATCATGGGTGTACAGCATTTGATTTTAAATGAAAAAGTTACTCAGAAAAAACAATTTCTTTTTTGTTTTGATAGTATAGAGGTGAAGGTGTTCATGTCAATTTCATGATCATTTTATACGCCTAGTACTAACATAAATACACCAAATATGAAAAAAAATTAGCTCATTAAAGGTAATACAAAGTTTTGGGAAATTTTGAAAATTGGGTGGATAGTGAATCTTTACAATTTTGATATATTTGGATGCTCCTGTGGATGTATTATATGCACTAAAAAAATTAGCCCCTATAACACTTCTGTTTTCGAGAAAAATTGAATATAAAAATTTACCGGTGCTCCCAGTCAATTTTCGATAAATTTCAAATAGCGCCCATGGCCGTACAATGGTAGGTGCCACCATGAAAATCATGTAGTTGGGATATAAAATTTCCAAACGGAAATAGCCAACCGGTCGATTTTAGTCAAGAAACATTGCTTCATAGCTAAATCAATATATTGACCTTGAGAGGGAGCTATATACAACATAAAGAGTTCATTATTTATAATTTCATAACTTTAGACTCGATTTTAACCGCGACAACGATCAATGTATATTGTAGGATTTTGTAATACCTTTCATCAATTATTTGCTTTATTATATGTTGATATGTTTATTGGTTTTTAGAACGTTACTTCTGTGTTAAAAACAATGCGTTTTTATCATTTTACGATAAATGGACAAAGAAAACATTCTTTCTGTAAAACAGGGTTGTTTTAGTAGTTCCATTTTTTAAATAAATTTAATGTTGTTTACATTTCATTAACAAATGTCTATTTATCGTCTTTTGTGGAAGGGGAAGGGCTATATATATATACTTTTTTTTTTTTTACATACATTCATGTATATGCAATTATACTGCAAAGGTATGAGCATGGAAAAATATGTGCTTTTTTCCTAGAAAGAAAATGTGGATGGATCAACATCCAAATTCTTTTGTTTTCCGCAGGCAATACTGAAGATGACAAATAAATAGCTGAGTCACTATAGTATAAAAAAAAAAAAAAATAAATAAAACCTACTCACCGAATGATATCCGTTAGTAATAAATAACCTTTCTGAACCTCAGCTCTTACTCCAACGAGGGTGTTTAAACGAAATAATGGATGCAACCACTTGAAGCGTTTGATATCTAGTTACAATCACAGAAATTGATTTATATCAGGTCGAAAATGATCAACTTCAAGATTAATGTTTGCACCTCCACTTTCTTCCATATTGTGTGCTTTTCAAACGTATTAATGTATAAAACAATAAATTAATTAAACATAGCATATAAAAAATAAAAAAGGTACTCATTAATATCCTGTTGTTATTTAGCTGTTTCCACCTTGGTTTCTATTCATCCAAGGCGATGCAATTGATCACAGTACCTTATTGGTTCTTTCCCTCCCAAAATGATCAACGCCTCTGATTTACGGTGAGGGTAAGAACATATGCGGATAAAGGATTAGCCGGGGGGGGGGGGGGCAAAAGTTCAAAAATTTCTGACAAAATTCTTTTTGAAATCTAAATTCCTGCTTGCTACATGGAAGCCAATAAGACGGCACATTAAGTTAAAAATGACTTTAACGTATACTTAAGGTTTGCCAGAATAATGATAAAATAAGAACTTGAAATAAAAGGTAAAAAAAGGAAATGGCCTTCACCCTTCGCCAGTTATATGTCATAGCTCAGTGAATTGAGAAGCATTATTAACACTCCTGGTAAGCATCACAATATCAATGGCAAGATTTTGTTTTCTGATGAGTTTTTATGTTATTATCCATAAACAAAAGCATGAGGAAAGGAGCCTTAATTTATTAGGTTATACGTTTATAAATCAATAAGTGAATGTAGTTAAAAGTTTATATGATATTGCAGGTTTTTCCCCTCATTTTTACACCATCTGTCGCTGTTGGATTGTAACGTCCTTTAGCGGCTATATATCCAAGTAAATATATTTGCACAAACTTCTTATCATTGTTTGCGAGTAACCTTTAAAAAGTGCGCCGCTTCTCGTCCTAACCTTCTCGGCAAAATGTTGTTGACATGTAAAAAATAAAAGTTCAATAAACTTCGAGGTGCATGCTGTTGCAGTTACATGATAGCTTATTTCTACCCCCCCCCCCCCCTACACACACACTCCCGAACAAGGAGAAGAATCATCGTGATTCTGATATTTTTGAAATCTTGATTTAATAAGATGAAAGAGGGAGTGGCGCCGTTATCACTGCTCGACAAAGCACGATGCCATCATTGTGTGAACGTTTTGCAGAAGAAAAGCACTTTATATAAACCGTGTTCAAAAAGTTCGTTCCGCCCCTATCTGCCAACTCAACTGCTCATATGACTACTTTAGTAATAGCGCAGTCTGTTACCAACCAAATGTACATGTACTGGATGACTACTAATGCATCCAGCCTGCAGAAAATGACCACACCTTTTGCTGGGCTGAGATACGAGGTCAAACATTGAAAAGGAGGAATTTAATGGTCTGTAAACCCATTTAAAGATAGCGCCCAAGAAGACCAACAGTAGCTTGGAGAAGGAAAGAGAACTGGCCAGAAAATTTGACAGAAATGAACCCCATAGAGAAACTATGGTCTATTATGAAAGAAAAAATATTGAAACTCAATACTGCAAAACAATAACTCAACTTAAAGAGGGGATCCGGCGAGCATAGAAAAGCCTAGACATGAATAAGGACCTCCTTGCGTCATTAGTGGATAACTGGACCAAGCGTGTTTCACAGGTGATCGACCACCAAGGAGAGATACATTTTTAATAAATTGAGAAGTGATATCTATAATAATGCTTAGAAATGCGAAAATTAACAAAATAACCTGAAATGCATGGTGCAAATTGAGTTTTAAACACAATAAAATGATTTTCTGTAGGGGGGCGGAACGAACTTATTGAACACCGTAGGTGTAGTTTGATGTAAGGAAACCTTTACCACATCCTTTTGTCAATATGTCTTTGAAATTAATACATATAACACCTAATTACGCCTAAATAGTAGTACTGAAATCGCGTTATTTAATTATCTTTGTTTTTATTTTAATTCATAATGAAGTTGTCTTACTTCATTTGCACAAATTTACTCTCTATACCAATGAGAATGGACCATTACCTTGCTCGAATACACTACCACCCTCAGGGGTTGAAGTGTACCTGTCTCTATTATATTGAACATTGTATGTATAAATGTATAGATGTTTTGATGGCAGGATTAAATGTCTTTAATATTTAGAAAATACTCGGTACTTCATATTTTATTTTAAGAGTAGTATTTCAAATACCAGATATTACATAATATTATGAAGAAAAATGTTAATACAGCTCAAACCTGAATCAAGAAATAATGATCTTGTTTAAATGCAATTGCCAATTGTTTATTGATTTTAGGACCCTGTATTTGTTAACGTGAATCACGTTATGCCGATGTGTCATAAAAATCATTTCTGTTAGGGCTATCAATGACGTTGAAAAATCGTTTCGACTGTGTTTGCAGAAGTTTAAATAATTATGTAGAAAGCATATGATACTACACCATCAAAAATGCTCCATATATACAAAGAAAAATAGTCTACCCGCATCGAACTAAAGTTTAAAATTGTAAAGCCTTTCATGTGAAAGTTATGCATTTTCTTCAAACATGGTTTTAAAATAAGGTATCAATAAAAAAGCGATTTATTAAGAATAAGAGCAATAACCATGCACTTTGAAGGCATTTGCGGTCTGAAAACAGAACTCAACTATCCCTTAAATGATACAAAAATTCAGCAATTGCACTTTTCAATGACGGTATTTGTTTTCCTTCTATTTATATTTTTTCTTCGTGCCGTTAAAGACCGTCAATACTACTGGGCCAGAAGGGATTAGACCACACAGCAAGGTCACTGACAGGTGGCTATCTCACTAACTCAGCTCTCAACTAACATAAGAAAAAGTTTTCTATATAGAGGGAGCAAGTAGCTACAAGTAGGACAGTGGGGCTTAAAGTAACTACTGAGGCAGTAACCTTTTATTCCTCCCTTTCATCTTGTCCATGGCTGTATATTTTTGGTTATATTTTATAGGCGGAAAGAAAGGAAACCCAATTTTCTAAATGAGAGCAGGAAATTGACATCATCTATTCTCACTATTCACAATGCGTGTATGTCCGTCCGGATTACGAGCGTCGACGAGAAATTGGGTTCAACAAACTTTCATACGTCTTACTTCAGCAGTCAATAAGGTGAACAAACTTTAGTTCGCTGCATCACGTTCGTTGTACGCATCGATTTGCTTTTCAATATATTGTGTCCAGGGACTTGTCCCTGTGTCTGAGTCTGGGCGTGTAGCGGCGAAAACACTCTCGAACGTTTACTTTCATTAGGTGGGATTTTTTTTTGGTGGTGAGAGTTCTACATGTAGCTAGTAATTTGACAAGGTGAATTTCAACTTAACGTCGTTAATATTAATTGCACAATCAATCATGTTATTGTGTGCAAGGTAGAGGATCCTTTCTACACGTAATTGATCAGTGCGATAAGATCAACCAATTGGATTGCTGCAAAGCGTCGTTCTGAAATAAACACACACACACAGAGGACCGAGGAAAACACAATTATGGATGTCTAAATTCGGTTGTTCTGCCGAGGCCTAGTGTCGATATATGAATCGCCCAGCTTGTATTCTCTTCATTTTGTGATTAACCTCCATCAATCACACTAGCCATCAATCTACTTCAATGTGTACCATGCTATCAGTAAAGTAGGCATCTGCCATCTAGTAATAGGCTACTAGACGCCTTCCTACGTAGCCTACGTAGGATACCATCTAGAAGTCTTACAATATTTCAGGAAATTAAAGGTTAAATTCGCAAACTCAAAGATGGCTTCGGTAAAGCAAGATCTGTCTTTCGTCTGGAATAATTATAGTCGTATCCCCATGGACATGGCGGGTCTTGATGGTAGTCGTTCGGCTCTTCAGCCCCTCTGGGACGGGCTCCGCAGCTTTTTTGGTGACGAGGTGCTCTGCTCCCCTGCCTTCCCCGTTGGGATGGCCATCGGGTACTACTTCTTTCTCTGCATGATCTACATGTTCCTAGATGTGTATGGCGTTAAACACTGGGCATGGCTGCGTAAGTACAAGCTTCACCAGGACATCCATATGACACAACCACAGCTCTACACCACCATGGTTTTGACTATGTGGAACCACGCCCTGTACATCGTACCAGCTGGGGTCCTCCAATACATGTACGGGCCACCTTTCCCCCTCGATGATGATGCCCCGCTGCTGATGCAGTTCCTCTGGGACCAGTCGATCTGTCTCTTCATCTTTGACCTCAGCTATGGTATCCTCCACTACTGGTTCCATACTAACAGATGGGCTTACCGGGCCATTCACTCCGTCCATCACCAGTACCACTCCCCGTTCTGCTGGGTCACCCAGTACCTCCACCCAATCGAGCTTATCTTCGTAGGCGCCACGACTGCCATCATCCCCAAGATTCTTCAAGTACACACCCTCAGTTACTTCGGCTTCCAAATGTTCAATATCTGGATCAGCGTTGAGGCCCATTGCGGCTACGAGTTCCCCTTCTCGCTCTCCCTCGTTATTCCTTTCGATATCGTCGCTGGACCTCGTAAGCACGACCTCCACCACATGAAACCGATGTCGAACTATATGCCACATCTGACGTGGCTCGACAAGTTGATGGGATGGGAGTTCAATGGATACGACACTAAGAAGAAGAAGTAGACGACGACAATGAAATGATGGTATTTAACTATTCCAATAGCAATTATAGAATTCATTGTATATAATGTATATATATATATATTGTTTTGTTTTTCATTTCTTTACATGTACCAAGTATACTCCCACCCTCACACAATGTACTGTTTTCACAAAATAATGAACGATAAAGTGCAAGTTTGAAAGGCAAGGAAAAAAAAGAATTCCGTTTGAAGAAAAAAAAAATCTATAAAAGCGAGCTACGAGATGAATATAATTAAATAAATTATTATTCAAATATATATGTTATACAGTTATTGGCTGATCCGGCTCGTTCACCCTCAACGAGTTATTGTTGTTTTATTTTAGTATAAAGGAAATCAATGGATATCCGAAAGAGATTTGTGTTTTTTCACCCTAATTGTATTTTTACTTTTTCATATAAAAATAAACTTATGACCAAGAACAAATACCGATTGTAGTAGAAAACAGGTATACACAATTCTCCATGCTCATTTCCCCCCTCTTGTATGATTTTATATAGTAAATAACATTACTATGTCACTTTTCGTTGCAATTCCTTTGTATTTGTTTGGATTCTATATTTTGTTATAAAATTAGCTATATCAGTTTCAATATGATTTTCCAGCTTGAGAAGGTGATTCATAACATGAACCCAATCATATATGTGATTTGTAATATTGTCAACGTGTTATGCTCTATATAGAAGGATTTTAATTTTGCATTTGCTTTTAATCGTTAAAAGAAATGCTTTTCAAAAATGCCCAATACAAATTCGAATTTAATGTTCGTATATATTAATATCAAAATGACGCTGATGACGCTGATGATCTTGTATTGTTGTATTATGATTTAGTTACGCATAATATTTTGATTATGAAGTGTTTATTGTATACATATTTGTATTTATAAAATCAATCATGCTTTGCATTAGGCTAAGAGTATGTATACACGCTATGAGTATGAGATATATACGAACACACATGATATGCCAGCAAACGAGGTGTATCCACTATTCGGTCCTTCTAGACAGCAAACATGCATACGTGATTTTGTGTATATTTCGGTTAAACACGTATGTGTCTGTGTGTAGTAGCTGTGGACGGCAAGCGATGATTCAGATGTGTACGAATATGAATTTATATGACCTTACCTGTCTGCCAAAATGATATGACCCGCAATTCACTTTTCACTCAGACAATGGAGTAATATGCTCAGACACCGTTTGGGCACAGTTCAGCAGTTGCTTTATATTTAGAGTAGGGGGGGGGGGGTGTCGAATAATTATCATTTTGAGTGATGTTAAGGACAGCTATATGAAAAATAAAAGATATTTAAAGAATTGAATATATTTGGACATTGTTAGAGAATTTGAAACTGAAAATTGTTTAATTTTCAGCCAATATTAAACAAACAGTGTAACGTAGAACAAATATGTTATCCCGATTTTTGTTTTGTTATATTTGTTTGAAAGCAAGCATTTTGTAATTGACGGGTTTTGATACAGGTGTGTTTTGTATCTCTTGTGGGTGTCTGTGGGCTTTAAAAAGCATAATTTTATGCGATTTCATCATTCTTTTTATACATGTAGCAGGGTGATAATTTGTAAAACATCAAATATATCATATAATTTTATGTCCTTTTTAAACTAAAAAAGTAAGAAAAAACTCCGATATGTGGCATAATCCTAGAAACTGTGAAACTGGTGTCACTGACTTAGTCTTTAGTGTATGCGTATAATTTATGTTATTTTATGCAACTTTTCCTTGCTTGTGAGTTGTGACATTGTAAGTATTACGAAGGCCGCACGAAGGTCCATCTTGCTAAGCCTTTATTTTGCATTCCTTCGCTGTACTTTATAGATTATGGGCAACTACCTATGCATTCATATATGCTCAATCGTCAAACAGTATTGTCATTCATTTGAATGAAAAGTGGGTGTATATCCTGATTAGTAAACAATTAATCTTATTACCTTAAATGTATATATATATATACATTTACATATACATACAACACATTGCATGCGAGAGCTACAATGGTGAACATTATGTATTGCTTGAATGATTGTTTACACAACCGTAAAGCTTGCGAAAAATAAACATGAAATTCGTCTCATTTTATCCCATGCATATCAGAATCGGATTCCGAATGATTTTGCGATCGTGTTATAAATAATTATATCTATGAATAAACACGCGAATTCCTCAAACACTGTATGTCATATGTTGGTAATTTGAAACAAGTTTCACAAGGTGCTTTTGACTATTATGCAATAACATTTACATTACATGCAATTTGATCATGTTATAATTATTAAAAAATGTAATGAACTACCGTTGAATATAGTCAACAGTTAATGCGTAAATGATTATCATTATAAAATGATATGATCGCATGTAGTGACAAAACAGTATTTTCTTCAAATGAATATAAATATGCTGTTTAACAGTGGAACTGGAATCTTGCACATCTCGAAACAAATACTAATTACAATGCAAATTGCCATTGACTTATTTCTTATTTTGCATTGCAAAATTTCAACGTATTTATGTATTTTTAAAAGTGCAGTATTCTATTCTATATATAAGCCATGTTATTTTGTAAGATGCAATTTCATGAATCATGGTTGTTAAATTTAGTTATCTTGAAAATGACCCTGAGTCTACTGATTCCTTGATTCACTATTATGTAATTCTGTGATTGTGGAAATGAAATTTGACTCAATAGGTGAAAAGACTTGATGAATAAATTGTGATAAATTGAGATATTCTGCTGTCCTGTTTGTGATGAAATTCTTTCGACTGCATGTAGTACTCTTCGTAGGGTCGAATAAGATAGTTCGAAGAAATGTAAGGATTGAAAACATTTTCTCGGAATTCGTAGAAACATTTCATCGTTGTGTTGATATAAATACATAAAACAGATTTATGTTTTGTATTATTTATATTATATAAAGCACGTTAACTATCCCATTTTTTTTCAGTATGAAACTAAAAGATTTTCCTTTTACAAAACAAGTTTGCACTATTTTCAATCAGTTGAAAGATAAGGTTGACTTCTGGTCATGCGATTGCATTGTGAAAGAAACGGTGTGGAATCGATTAGAAAAAGGTTGATCATCTAGCATATAAGTATTGGTGTGTACTGCAAGGTTCTGGAATCATCAAAATTATACGAAATTTGGCCCAGTTTTGGTAAGTAACAAGCACACTACACAGAAATATGTTGATGGGACTACACAAACATGTGGCATAAAAACGAGGCCCGATTTTAAAGTTGTTACATGTCATATCGACCTTTTCTTTAAAGTAGACCTGTAAACATTTCAAACCAGTCTTTTAAAATGTTGTAGTTTCTTTCATCATTCAGATCATGATATGAGACAGGGATTGATGGGGAGAGATAGACGCACACTCATAGATAGAAAGACAGACATTACAGAGCGAGAGAGAGAAAAAGAAAGAGAGAGAGAGAGAGAGACGCACAAGTTCACACACATATAGCCAAAGGGGTGGAAGAGATTTTTTTTTTTTTTTTTTACAAACTTATATAATGCCTCCCTTTTGGTGGAAGTACTGCTTGTCTTTTTTTAAAAAAACGTCTGTGAATATGTAATGCATTTACATGTAATTCAAATTGAAGAATGGCAACGGAAATACTAAAGTTCTTCCTCTTGCATTCATCAGAGTAATACGCAAAAACGAACGGAAATTCCAAATCGGACAATATAATTAACAACGAGCACGAAAAAACGGACTGCGATTGCCTGTCGGATTTCATTCTTGCGATTTACTCTGATGAGTCTGTGTAAGACGAAAAGCTTTAGATCTGTATTCGTTGCTATTCTTCGCTTTTGTATTTAATACCGAACATCTCTTTCTTCCAAATCGATTTAACTGACTTTTGCGTTACATAACTGTTTTCCAAATAATGATAATCAGTGTCTTATTAGAATGTTCATTGTCTACTCTATAGTCTGTTTATCACTTAACAATACATAATACATGTACCTATGCTCTCATTAAATTATTTAGCCATCCTCGTTTCTCCGCATGTCTCCCTTTCTCTCTCTTTCATCCATTACATTATTTATTTATTTTTCTTTCTTGATTTCTCAATATGGTTATGGATGCGATTAGGCTAGGAATAGGATAAGGGTTAGGGCTAAGATAGTGGGTTTGTTCGAAGGTCAAAGGCAAGAATCAATTTGCTGAGGAACAACCCCCCCCCCCCCCCCCCCGTAGCTGATCCAATGATGGTTATATTTACAAAAAGTCTAACCGATGAAGTTGAAAAGGCAGCTGGAAAAGGAGGCAATGGCGGATTTGTGTTGCTATATTAGCAGCCGATATTCTGCTAATCGCTTTATATTTTCATGCGCTTTATCAGTTCGATGAACGATTAGATGATACAGTTAATGACCTTAGCATAGTGATATAAGTCAAGATTATCGTGATAAGTACAGTTATCACGTTTCTTTGTTTGCTTGACTAGCAGACAATACTGACAGCCATGTCAAAAGAGGTTAAGCAACAGAGAGCAAGCGACAATGAGAAAGATAAGCTATTGAGAGACCTGAAATCATTAGGAGTATACAGGAGAAGTAAAAAGGGGGAAAAGAGGGAAAACTAAAGAAAAATTCGATTGAAAGAATATGATGGAAAGAAGAAAGAAGAACAAAAGAATGGGGGGCCGGGGTGAGGTTTGGCAAAAGAATGTCTGAACAGGTGGAATCGTAGAAATCAAAGGAACGAGGGAAAAGGTGAAGGGGTAACCCAAGGAAATGAACTAAATGTATGTATCTAGTTCTTAATAATATTTCCCAGCGGGGGAATTTGGTAGACATTACATGCTTTTCATTAATAGAAATCGGATGACATTGCGTAAAGCTCTGCAATTTAAAAAAATTGCAAAGAAATACAAAGAAAACACTGAATATTTCGTTTGTTCATTTTATTGACCTCGATTAAAAATTCTTGCACGTTTTTTCATCTTGACTCACTCATTTATAACGAACCCAGAACCAACAATATTTATTTGCTCAAAAAGTTCGCCCGGCAAAACATGATTTGGTCTATAAAGGTCATGTAAAGTTTGGTGATTTAGTAATTAAGATAACTACCATTACTATGACCCTTTTGCGAACTTTTTATAAGCTCTTGTTACTTATCATGAAAAAACCAAGTGAAGGGGCTAATAAAGGAAATTGATTTGCTGGTGGCGTCGAACTTTGTGTATTTGAATTACATGTGCTCCGACTATGCTCTTGCGACAATTGCTCCGAGCTAAATTTACTCGAGAGTATACGATTTGATAACTATGGTTACGCTTGGCTTTAATATTAGGTTAAGGCTTAGGGACAGAGTTAGGGTTAGGTATTGTGTTTGGTCCAGAGTTGAAATAAGGAATTCGGTTAGTATATTGACAGAGGCGCAATTGTCGTAAAATTTCTACTTTTGTCAGAAGCACGATTTGACAGGGAATATCAGCATTCCAATTTCGAAATTTTGCGAGTGAAAATATAAGCAAATATCAAAATGATTAATGTGGAATATCTATCTGTGCCATTTTCGAAATTTTTACTCGAAGGGAACCTGATAACTCTCCTTACCTCCTCCTCCTCTTCTTCTTCTCCTTCTTCCTCCTCTTCTCCTTCTTTTTTTTTCTTCTTCTTCTTCTTCTTCTTCTTCTTCTTCTTCTTTTTCTTCTTCATCTTCTTCCTCTTCTTCTTTTTCTTCTTCTACTTCTTTTTGATTGAATGAGCCCTTTAATAGTTTATTTCTTTAAAAAAAATGAAAGCGTTAACCCATGTCCATTTTTATTTATTTTCGTTGTAATTGTGAATTATGTAAGTTTAATGCGTGTTTCTCAAGAAATTAAATATTGTTATGCTCATCACGTGCACGATACGTTTAATAAACTAATAACATTTGTATACAGTCCCCTTTATTTACAACGCAATTACAGCGCATGTTATAAATATCATGATGCGATCGTGACTGTTTTATGAAGCAGAATTTGACACTTAATTACCTGCAAAAAGTACCAAAAATGGCTCACATGAATTGAACACAATAATGGTAGCATGCTTCTCATATATAGGTATACGTGCGTTAGTTTACGTGACACCTTATTTTTGTTTTTTTAATTGTTTGTCATTCCTTTGAATATTAAGATATTCAAGATGATAAAATTACAGACGATAAAGATTGTTGATTATCTAATCTTTTTTTAACGAAAGAAAAACGTAATCTAAGTAAGCTATGCAAATAAAAAGCTTTTCATACCCTTTGTAATAATAGGGTCAATATACTCTCTTACCATGTGGCTTATCAAAATTGAAGTAGATTACTAATTAACCATAAAATATCGTACGATGTTATTTGATGAATGAATATTCATAGCGGCCGTTTGAATATTTGATCTCTTTATAATTTAGCACTCCCCTGGAAAGATCCCCTATAGCAGACATAGCTTATGTGTGTCAATGTCAAGAAATGTCTTTCAAATTCATGAAAAACAGCATAAGGAACTTTTCCCGTTCACGTTGATCTTTTTTTTCTTTTTCTAAATGGGAAATTTCAAAGCATATCCACGTGTATGAATATATGTTGTGTATTTATGTTCATTTTTCATAAAGAGTAATGTGTATCAAAACCCGACTTTTAATGGTCTTTATTTATTCTTTGTTTTAAATATATTTATTTATTAATATATTTATCTATACATTTATTTGTTTATTCATTATTATTATTATATATATATATATATATATATATATATATATGTTGTTGTTTGTTTTTTTTTGTTGGGGGGGGGGGGGAGTGGGGGGATCGTTTACATACCATAGTGCAAAAAGAACATTACAAGTAACACAGAACTTAAGCTTGACCAAAAAAAACAATATTTTATTATGATAATCGCTTAATTTCGAACTGCAATAATTGCATCAAAGAATTTCGGAAGTACAGTGCTGATAGTGTATAACGTCCATGACAAAAATATGAAATAAGTGGCCATTATTATCTTCTTCAAGAATGCTCCAGGTTACTCCCCTTCTCAAGGAAGATCGAGTCGTTTGATGATCTTCTTTCGAATGTAGAATGACTGCTGAGAGGTTAGGAGCTTCCTGATTTTACATGTAGCTTATGGCTGCATG